>JANXIP010000169.1:0-72973 GCA_026167965.1 Cyanocitta stelleri
GGGGGGACAGGGGGGCACACGTTGTCACCAGCTGTCCCCAGGCCGTGTGGCACTGAGGGGACAGCACTGGTGGCACCGGGACTGGCACCAGCGCTGCACTGGGACTGGCACCTCGGGCTGGCCCCGAGGTGTCACAGCCTTGGGGACATCGGGGCCACCCCCGGGGCTGACCCGGCCGTGTCCCCGTCCCCAGCCCGGGGGGGTTGGGGGTGTCCCCACCGTGTCCCCACGGTGTCCCCGGGGGTCCCGCAGCACCCTGGGGGTGTCACCCCGGGGGTGGCCAACCGCTGGCACCTCCCCCTGGGTGACATCCGCGGGTCCCCAGCCCTTCTGCGTCCCCCCGGGCTCCCGTGGGTGCCACCCAGGTGTCCCCCAGGTGCCACCCAGGTGTGCCCACCTCGGCCTTGAGCTCCTCGATGTGTCCCTTGAGGTGCCGGATGTACTGAGCCGCGTCCGAGTGCTCCAGCTGGCCCTGCAGGCGGCCCTCCTCCCGCTGGGGACACACGGGGACACCGCTGTCACCTCCTGTGTCACCTCCTGTCACCCCTGTGTCACCTCCTGTCACCTCCTGTCACCTCCTGTCACCCCTGTGTCACCTCCTGTCACCCCTGTGTCACCTCCTGTGTCACCTCCTGTCACCTCCTGTCACCTCCTGTGTCACCTCCTGTCCCCTCCTGTGTCACCTCCTGTCCCCCCGGGACCTCTCCTCCCGCTGGGGACACACGGGGACACCGCTGTCACCTCCTGTGTCACCTCCTGTCACCTCCTGTCACCTCCTGTCCCCTCCTGTGTCACCTCCTGTCACCTCCTGTCCCCTCCTGTGTCATCTCCTGTCACCTCCTGTCACCCCTGTGTCACCTCCTGTCACCTCCTGTGTCACCTCCTGTCACCTCCTGTCACCTCCTGTCCCCCCGGGACCCCTCCTCCCGCTGGGGACACACGGGGACACCGCTGTCACCTCCCCTGTGCCACCTCCTGTGTCACCTCCTGTCCCCTCCTGTGTCACCTCCTGTCACCTCCTGTCACCTCCTGTCACCCCTGTGTCACCTCCTGTCACCTCCTGTCCCCTCCTGTGTCACCTCCTGTCACCTCCTGTCACCTCCTGTCACCTCCTGTGTCACCTCCTGTCCCCTCCTGTGTCACCTCCTGTCACCTCCTGTCCCCTCCTGTGTCACCTCCTGTCCCCCCGGGACCTCTCCTCCCGCTGGGGACACACGGGGACACCGCTGTCACCTCCCCTGTGTCACCTCCTGTCACCTCCTGTCCCCCCGGGACCCCTCCTCCCGCTGGGGACACACGGGGACACCGCTGTCACCTCCCCTGTGTCACCTCCTGTCACCCCTGTGTCACCTCCTGTCACCTCCTGTCCCCTCCTGTGTCACCTCCTGTCCCCTCCTGTGTCACCTCCTGTGTCACCCCTGTGTCACCTCCTGTGACCTCCGGTGTCCCCTCCTGTCCCCCTGGGTCCCCCCCTGTCCCCCTCCCATCCCCTTGTGTCCCTTTGTCCCTCTCCTGTCCCGTGTTCCCCCTGTCCCCCCCCATATCCCCCTGTCCCACCCCGTGTCCCCCCCATGTCCCCCCCATGTCCCTCCCGTGTCCCCTCCGGTGCTCCCGGTGTCCCCACCCGTCCCCCCACGTCCCCCCATGTCCCCCCCATGTCCCTGTGTCCCCCCATGTCCCCACGTCCCTCCATGTCCCCCCATGTTCCCATGTCCCCCCATGTCCCCCCGTGTCCCCCCACGTCCCCCCCGTGTCCCCCCATGTCCCCCCCGTGTCCCCCCCCACATCCCCCCATGTCCCCCCGTGTCCCCCCATGTCCCCCCACGTCCCCCCATGTCCCCGTGTCCCCCCATGTCCCCACGTCCCTCCATGTCCCCCCACGTCCCCGTGTCCCCCCATGTCCCCCCATGTCCCCCCATGTCCCCCCCGTGTCCCCCCCACGTCCCCCCATGTCCCCCCATGTCCCCTCGTGTCCCCCCCATGTCCCCATCGTGTCCCCCCCATGTCCCCCCGTGTCCCCCCCATGTCCCCTCGTGTCCCCCCCACGTCCCCCCCATGTCCCCCCATGTCCCCTCGTGTCCCCCCCATGTCCCCCCGTGTCCCCCCCCATGTCCCCTCGTGTCCCCCCACGTCCCCCCGTGTCCCCCCATGTCCCCTCGTGTCCCCCCCATGTCCCCCCGTGTCCCCCCCACATCCCCCCATGTCCCCCCGTGTCCCCCCCATGTCCCCCCATGTCCCCTCGTGTCCCCCCCATGTCCCCCCATGTCCCCCCCATGTGCCCCCATGTCCCCTCGTGTCCCCCCCATGTCCCCCCGTGTCCCCCCCATGTCCCCCCATGTCCCCTCGTGTCCCCCCCGTGTCCCCCCCCGGTGGCCCGTACCTGGATCTCGAGCTCGGCCACTCGCTGTCTCATCTCGGCCAGCGCGGCCATGCTGTCGGCCTCGCGCAGCCGCACGGCCATCACCTCCTCCTTGCTCTGGGGACAGCCCTGTCAGCCAGGGGACACCCCGGGGACACCCCGGGGACACCCCAGGGACGCCCAAGGGACACCCCGGGGACACCCAGGGACACCCTGACACCCCCAGGGACACTCCGGGGACACCCCGGAGACAGCCAGGGACACCCCGGGGACACCCAAGGGACACCCGAGGGACACCCAAGGGACACCCCAGGGACACCCCAGGGACACCCCCAGGGACACCCCAGGACACCCCAGGGGACACCGAAGGACAGCCCCAGGGACACCCCAGGGACACCCTGGGACACCCCCAGGGACACACAGGGACACCCCAGGGACACCCAGGGACACCCCGGGGACACCCAGGGACATCCTGACACCCTCAAGGACCCCCAGGGACACCCAGGGACACCCAGGGATACCCCAGGGACACCCCCAGGGACACTCCCAGGACACCCTGGAGACACCCCAGGGACACTCCAGGGACACCCCCAGGGGACATCGAAGGACAGCCCCAGGGACACCCCCAGGGACACCCTGGGACACCCAAGGACACCACAGGGACACGCCGGGGACACCCAGGGACACCCAGGGACAACCTGACACCCCCAGGGGACACACAGGGACACCCCCAGGGACACCCCGGGGACACACAGGGACATCCAGGGACACCCTGGGGACACCCCAGGGACACCCTGGGGACAGCCCAGGACACCCAAGGGACATCCTGACACTCTGGGGACAACCCTGACACCCCCAGGGGACACCCCAGGGACACCCCAGGGACACCCAGGGACACCCTGCCACCCTCAGGGACACCCCCAGGGACACCCAGGGACACCCTGGGGACACTGCCCGGCCTCTGGGGACAGGGGAAGGCAGCGGAGGGGACACGGGGACAGGAGCGGGGTCACTGAGACCCTGCAAGGAGCTGACACCGGGACCCCGAAGTCCACGGGGTGTCCCTGGGGAGGGGACAGGGGTGTCACCGTGGGGAGGGGACAGGGGTGTCACCCTGGGGAGGGGACAGGGGTGTCCCCACAGGAGGGGACAGGGGTGTCACCGTGGGGAGGGGACAGGGGTGTCCCTGGGGAGGGGACAGGGGTGTCACCATGGGGAGGGGACAGGGGTGCCACCACAGGAGGGGACAGGGGTGTCCCTGGGGAGGGGACAGGGGTGTCCCCGTGGGGAGGGGACAGGGGTGCCACCACAGGAGGGGACAGGGGTGTCACCCTGGGGAGGGGACAGGGGTGTCCCTGGGGAGGGGACAGGGGTGTCACCATGGGGAGGGGACAGGGGTGTCCCTGGGGAGGGGACAGGGGTGTCCCCAGGACAGAACAGGGGTGTCACCGGGGAGGGGACAGGGGTGTCACCACAGGAGGGGACAGGGGTGTCCCCAGGACAGGACAGGGGTGTCCCTGGGGAGGGGACAGGGGTGTCCCTGTGGGGAGGGGACAGGGGTGTCCCCACAGGACAGGGGTGTCCCTGGAGGGGCAGGCGCTGCCCGAGGGACACGGAGGGGACAGAGGAGCCACAGGAGCCGCGTGGGGCACCCCCAGCTGTCCCCTCGCTGTCCCCTCCTTGTCCCCTCTCTGTCCCTCTGTCCCCTCCATGTCCCTCTGTCCCTCTGTCCCTCTGTCCCTCTGTCCCCCTCTCTGTCCCTCTGTCCCTCTCTGTCCCTCCCTGTCCCTCTGTTCCCTCTCTGTCCCCTCTCTGTCCCTCTGTCCCCTCTCTGTCCCTCTGTCCCTCTCTGTCCCTCCCTGTCCCTCTGTCCCCTCTCTGTCCCTCTGTCCCCCCTCTGTCCCCTCTCTGTCCCTCTGTCCCCTCTCTGTCCCTCTGTCCCCTCCCTGTCCCTCTGTCCCCCCCGTGTCCCCCCCCGTGTCCCCCCCGTGTCCCCACCTTGCACTGGGCCTCTGCGTGTTTGCGGTGGCTCTCGCTGAGCTGGGCCTGCAGCCCCTGGCTCTGGGCGGCCGCGGCGCGGAGCTGCTCCCGCAGCCCGGCACAGGCCTGCTCGGCCCGGCCCAGCACGGACCGCTGGATCCGGCCCTGGAACGGGATAGAGCCGGGATTAACCCGGGATTAACCCGGGATAGAGCCGGGATTAACCCGGGATTAACCCAGGATAGAGCCGGGATTAACCCCTGCTCCCGCAGCCCGGCACAGGCCTGCTCGGCCCGGCCCAGCACGGACCGCTGGATCCGGCCCTGGAACGGGATAGAGCCGGGATTAACCCGGGATTAACCCGGGATAGAGCCGGGATAGAGCCGGGATTAACCCAGGATAGAGCTAGGATTAACCCGGGATAGAGCCGGGATTAACCCTGGATAGAGCCGGGATTAACCCAGGATAGAGCCGGGATTAACCCTGGATAGAGCCGGGATTAACCCGGGATAGAGCCGGGATTAACCCGGGATTAACCTGGGACAGAGCCGGGATAGAGCCAGGATTAACCCGGGATAGAGCCGGGATTAACCTGGGATAGAACTGGGATTAACCCAGGATTAACCCAGGAAAGAGCTGGGATAGACCCGGGATTAACCCAGGACAAACCCAGGACACAGAGCCCCGCCCCCCGTCCCCGCTGTCACCCCCAGCCCCATCCCTCCCAGCCCCTCCCAGTGCCCCCAGTCCTGTTCCCAGTCCATCCCAGTCCCTCCCACCCCCATTCCCAGTCCATCCCAGTCCATCCCAGTCCCTCCCAGTACGATACCTGGGTCTCCAGCTGCAGCACCCTCTGCCTCAGCGCCTCCAGCCCCATTCCCAGTCCCTCCCAGTCCCTCCCAGTCCATCCCAGTTACCTGGGTCTCCAGCTGCAGCACCCTCTGCCTCAGCGCCTCCAGCCCCATTCCCAGTCCCTCCCAGTCCCTCCCAGTACGATACCTGGGTCTCCAGCTGCAGCACCCTCTGCCTCAGCGCCCGCAGCTCCAGCTGTGCCTGCGTCTCCCTGAGCCGCGCCCCCAGCACGGCCTCGTGCAGCGCCCGCGGCTCCTTCCAGCGGCCCCCGCGCGACACCTGGGACAGGGCACAGGGCTGGGCACACCTGGGGACACCCTGGGGACACCTGGGGACACCTGGGGACACCCCTGGGACACCCTGGGGACACCCCTGGGACACCCCTGGGACAGGGCACAGGGCTGGGGACATCTGGGGACACCCCTGGGACACCCTGGGGACACCCCTGGGACACCCCTGGGACACCCCTGGGACACCTGGGGACACCCCTGGGACACCTGGGGACACCTGGGAACACCCCTGGGACACCCCTGGGACACCTGGGGACACCCCTGGGACAGGGCACAGGGCTGGGGACACCCTTGGGACACCCCTGGGACACCCTGGGGACACCTGGGGACACCCCTGGGACAGCGGGACAGGGCTGGGGACACCTGGGGACACCCCTGGGACACCTGGGGACACCTGGGAACACCCCTGGGACACCCCTGGGACACCTGGGGACACCCCTGGGACAGGGCACAGGGCTGGGGACACCTGGGGACACCCCTGGGACACCCTGGGGACACCTGGGGACACCCCTGGGACAGGGCACAGGGCTGGGGACACCTGGGGACACCCCTGGGACACCCTGGGGACACCTGGGGACACCCCTGGGACAGGGCACAGGGCTGGGCACACCTGGGGACACCCCTGGGACACCTGGGGACACCCCTGGGACACCCCTGGGACACCTGGGGACATCCCTGGGACAGCGGGACAGGGCTGGGGACACCTGGGGACACCCCTGGGACACCCTGGGGACACCCCTGGGACAGCGGGACAGGGCTGGGGACATCTGGGGACACCCCTGGGGACACCCCAGGGACAGGGCTGGCGACACCTGGGACACCCTGGGGACACCTGGGACACCCCTGGGACACCCCTGGGACAGCGGGACAGGGCTGGGGACACCCCAGGGGACACCCTGGGGACACCCCTGGGAACAGCTGGGAACCCCCCTGGGGACACCTGGGAACACCCCTAGGACAGCTGGGTGTCCCCAGTGCCCCCAGTGCTCCCAGTGCCCCCACTCTCACCTGCCCGGTGTCCCCAGGGTCCCCAGTTCCCCCCCAGTGTCCCCGGTGTTCCCAGTGTCCCCCCAGTGTCCCCCAGTGTCCCCCCAGTCTCACCTGCCAGGTGGCACCCATGTCCCCAGTGCCCCCCAGTTTGCCCCCAGTCCCCCCAGTGCCCCCCAGTTTCCCCAGTGCCCCCAGTCTCGCCTGTCAAGTGCCCCCACTCTCACCTGTCAGATGTCCCCAGTGTCCCCAGTCTCTCCCCAGTCCCCCCAGTGCCCCCAGTCTCACCTGCCAGGTGTCCCCCATTCCCCCCAGCACCCCCAGTTTGCCCCCAGTGCCCCCAGTCTCACCTGCCAGGTGTCCCCCAGTTTCCCCCAGTGCCCCCCATTCCCCCCAGCACCCCCATTCCCCCCACCACCCCCAGTTTGCCCCCAGTGCCCCCAGTCTCACCTGCCAGGTGTCCCCCATTCCCCCCAGCACCCCCAGTTTGCCCCCATCCCCCCCAGTACCCCCAGTCTCACCTGCCAGGTGTCCCCCATTCCCCCCAGTGCCCCCAGTGCCCCCAGTGCCCCCAGTCTCACCTGCCAGGTGTCCCCCATTCCCCCCATTCCCCCCAGCACCCCCAGTGCCCCCACTCTCACCTGCCAGGTGTCCCCCATTTCCCCCATTCCCCCAGTGCCCCCAGCACCCCCAGTTTCCCCCCAGCACCCCCAGTTTGCCCCCAGTCTCACCTGCCAGGTGTCCCCCATTCCCCCCAGTTTGCCCCCAGTTTGCCCCCAGTGCCCCCAGTCTCACCTGCCAGGTGTCCCCCAGCTCCCGCACCTGTCTCTGCAGGTCGCTGAGGGCGCTCAGCGCCTCGGCCTCGCGCAGGGCCAGCCCCTGCAGCTCCTCCTGCAGCCGCAGCACGTTGGCCTCGTCCGGCAGCAGCGTCTGGCGCTGGCGGCAGCGCGGGGACATCAGGGGACAGCAGGGGACAGCAGGGGACAGCAGGGGGATAGGGGACATGGGGACAGCAGGGGACAGAAGGGGACAGCAGGGGACAGAAGGGGACATCAGGGGACAGCAGGGGACAGAAGGGGACAGCAGGGGACAGCAGGGGACAGCAGGGGACAGAAGGGGACAGAAGGGGACAGCAGGGGACAGCAGGGGATAGGGGACATGGGGACATCAGGGGACAGCAGGGGACAGCAGGGGACAGCAGGGGACAGCAGGGGGACAGCAGGGGGACAGCAGGGGACAGCAGGGGACAGCAGGGGACAGCAAGGGGAGAGGGGACATGGAGACATCAGGGGAACATCAGGGGACAGCAGGGGACAGCAGGGGGACATCAGGGGGATAGGGGACATGGGGACAGCAGGGGACATCAGGGGACAGCAGGGGACAGCAGGGGACAGCAGGGGGATAGGGGACATGGGGACAGCAGGGGACAGAAGGGGACAGCAGGGGACAGAAGGGGACAGCAGGGGATAGGGGACATGGGGACAGCAGGGGACAGCAGGGGACAGCAGGGGACAGAAGGGGACAGCAGGGGATAGGGGACATGGGGACATCAGGGGACAGCAGGGGACAGCAGGGGACAGCAGGGGGACAGCAGGGGATAGGGGACATGGGGACATCAGGGGACAGCAGGGGACAGCAGGGGACAGCAGGGGACAGAAGGGGACAGAAGGGGGATAGGGGACATGGGGACAGCAGGGGACATCAGGGGACAGCAGGGGACAGCAGGGGACAGCAGGGGACAGAAGGGGGATAGGGGACATGGGGATAGCAGGGGGACATGGGGACAGCAGGGGACAGCAGGGGACAGCAGGGGGATAGGGGACATGGGGATAGCAGGGGGACATCAGGGGACAGCAGGGGACAGCAGGGGACAGCACGGGGATAGGGGACATGGGGACATCAGGGGACAGCAGGGGGACAGCAGGGGGACAGAAGGGGGGACAGAAGGGGGATAGGGGACAGCAGGGGGACAGGGGACATCAGGGGACAGCAGGGGGACATCAGGGGGACAGCAGGGGGACATCAGGGGACAGAAGGGGGATAGGGGACATGGGGACAGCAGGGGACAGCAGGGGACAGAAGGGGACAGAAGGGGGGACATCAGAGGGGACAGGGGACAGCAGGGGGGACGGGACAGCAGGGGGGACAGGAGACAACAGGGGGGACATCGGGGGGGACAGCAGGGGAACATCAGGGGGACATCGGGGGGACAGGGGACAGCAGGGGGGACAGCAGGAGGGACATCAGGGGGACAGCGGGGGGACATGGGGACATCAGGGGACATGTGGGGACATCGGGGAGATATGTGGGGACATCAGGGGGACAGCAGGGGGACAGGGGACAGTAGGGGGACAGGGGGATGGGGGACATCGGTGGGGACAGGGACAGCAGGGGGGACACTGGGACATCAGTGAGGACGGGGGGGATGGGGGGACAGGGGACATCAGTGGGGACACGTGGTGACAGCAGGGGGGACACGTGGGGGACACAGAGGGGACACACGGGGACACACGGGGACACACGGGGACAGCAGCGGGGCCACCCCCGGGACATTCCCGGGACAAGGACACCCCAAGGAGGGGCCGTTCCTCTGAGGGGACATCCCTGGGGACACCCCTGGGGACCTTCACAGGGCGCCCCAGGGCCACCCGTGGGACACCCCCACCCCCGAGGAGACCACTCGTGTCACCCTCCCCGTCCCCAGGGCCACCCACGGGACACCCCCACCCCCGAGGAGGCCACTCGTGTCACCCTCCCCGTCCCCAGGGCCACCCACGGGACCCTCCCGAGGTCACTCGTGTCACCCTCCCTGTCCCCAGGGCCACCCACGGGACCCTCCCGAGGCCACTCGTGTCACCCTCCCCGTCCCCAGGGCCACCCACGGGACCCTCCCAAGGCCACTCGTGTCACCCTCCCTGTCCCCAGGGCCACCCACGGGACCCTCACAATGTCACTCGTGTCACCCTCCCTGTCCCCAGGGCCACCCATGGGACACCCCCACCCCCGAGGAGGTCACTCGTGTCACCCTCCCTGTCCCCAGGGCCACCCACGGGACCCTCCCGAGGCCACTCGTGTCACCCTCCCCGTCCCCAGGGCCACCCACGGGACCCTCCCGAGGCCACTCGTGTCACCCTCCCTGTCCCCAGGGCCACCCACGGGACCCTCCCAAGGTCACTCGTGTCACCCTCCCTGACCCCAGGGCCACCCGTGGGACCCTCCCGAGGTCACTCGTGTCACCCTCCCCGTCCCCAGGGCCACCCGTGGGACCCTCCCAATGTCACTCGTGTCACCCTCCCCGTCCCCAGGGCCACCCACGGGACCCTCCCAAGGCCACTCGTGTCACCCTCCCTGTCCCCAGGGCCACCCACGGGACACCCCCACCCCCGAGGTCACTCGTGTCACCCTCCCTGACCCCAGGGCCACCCGTGGGACCCTCCCAAGGTCACTCGTGTCACCCTCCCTGTCCCCAGGGCCACCCACGGGACCCTCCCGAGGTCACTCGTGTCACCCTCCCTGTCCCCAGGGCCACCCACGGGACCCTCCCGTTGCCGGTGTCCCCCCGGTGTCCCCCCCGTGTCACCTTCTCCATGTCCAGGACCTTGTCCTGCATCTCCTTGAGGGCCCCCAGGGTTTCGCTCTCGCGGAGCCGCGACTGCTCCAGCTCCGTCTCCAGCTGCGCCACGAACTCCTCGCTCAGACGGGGGTTCCCCTGTCACCCAACGTCACCCAGTGTCACCCAGTGTCACCCAGTGTCACCCGGGGACACCCAGTGTCACCTGGGGTCACCCAGTGTCACCCAGTGTCACCCAGTGTCACCTGGGGTCACCCAATGTCACCTCCCCTGGCCACAAACTCCTCGCTCAGACGGGGGTTCCCCTGTCACCCAACGTCACCCAACGTCACCCAGTGTCACCTGGGGTCACCCAGTGTCACCCAATGTCACCCAGTGTCACCCAGTGTCACCCCCCAGCCGCGACTGCTCCAGCTCCGTCTCCAGCTGCGCCACGAACTCCTCGCTCAGACGGGGGTTCCCCTATCACCCAACGTCACCCAACGTCACCCAACGTCACCCAGTGTCACCCAGTGTCACCTGGGGTCACCAGGGGTCACCAAATGTCACCTCCCCTGGCCACGAACTCCTCGCTCAGACGGGGGTTCCCCTGTCACCCAACGTCACCCAACGTCACCCAGTGTCACCCAGTGTCACCAGGGGTCACCAGGGGTCACCAAATGTCACCTCCCCTGGCCACAAACTCCTCGCTCAGACGGGGGTTCCCCTGTCACCCAACGTCACCCAACGTCACCCAATGTCACCCGGTGTCACCTGGGGTCACCCAACGTCACCCAGTGTCACCTCCTGTCACCCAGTGTCACCAGGGGTCACCAAATGTCACCTCCCCTGGCCACAAACTCCTCGCTCAGACGGGGGTTCCCCTGTCACCCAACATCACCCAACGTCACCCAACGTCACCCAGTGTCACCTAGGGTCACCCAGTGTCACCCAATGTCACCTGGGGTCACCAGGTGCCACCCAATGTCACCCAATGTCACCCAATGTCACCAAACATCACCTCCCCCCCGCCACGAACCCCTCTGAGAGCCGGGGGTTCCCCCAATGTCCCCAAATGTCCCCAAATGTCCCCCAGTGCCACCTCCCCCCTGCCACGAGCTCCTCGCTCAGCTGGGAGCGCCCCCGTGTCACCAGCGTGCCACCAGCCGGGTCACCAGCGTGCCACCAGCGTGTCACCAGAGTGCCACCAGAGTGCCACCAGCGTGTCACCAGCGTGTCACCAGCGTGTCACCAGAGTGTCACCAGTGTGCCACCAGCATGCCACCAGCGTGTCACCAGAGTGCCACCCGCCCTGGCACCAGCATGTCACCAGCCGGGTCACCAGCGTGCCACCAGAGTGCCACCAGCCGGGTCACCAGCGTGTCACCAGCGTGCCACCAGACTGCCACCAGCCGGGTCACCAGAGTGCCACCAGAGTGTCACCAGAGTGCCACCAGCGTGCCACCAGCATGTCACCAGAGTGCCACCAGAGTGCCACCAGTGTCACCAGAGTGCCACCAGCGTGTCACCAGCGTGTCACCAGCGTGCCACCAGCCGGGTCACCAGAGTGCCACCAGAGTGCCACCAGAGTGCCACCAGCGTGCCACCAGTGTGCCACCAGCCGGGTCACCAGAGTGCCACCAGAGTGCCACCAGAGTGCCACCAGCGTGTCACCAGCGTGTCACCAGCGTGCCACCAGCCGGGTCACCAGAGTGTCACCAGAGTGCCACCAGAGTGTCACCAGAGTGCCACCAGCCGGGTCACCAGAGTGTCACCAGAGTGCCACCAGAGTGTCACCAGAGTGTCACCAGAGTGCCACCAGAGTGTCACCAGAGTGCCACCAGCCGGGTCACCAGCGTGTCACCAGCCGGGTCACCAGAGTGCCACCAGAGTGCCACCCGCCCTGGCACCAGAGTGCCACCAGCCGGGTCACCAGAGTGCCACCAGAGTGCCACCCGCCCTGTCACCAGAGTGCCACCAGAGTGCCACCAGAGTGCCACCAGAGTGCCACCCGCCCTGTCACCAGAGTGCCACCAGAGTGCCACCAGCCGGGTCACCAGCGTGTCACCAGAGTGCCACCAGCGTGCCACCAGAGTGTCACCAGAGTGCCACCCGCCCTGTTACCAGAGTGCCACCAGCCGGGTCACCAGCGTGCCACCAGAGTGCCACCAGAGTGCCACCAGCCGGGTCACCAGCGTGTCACCAGAGTGCCACCAGCGTGCCACCAGCGTGCCACCAGAGTGCCACCAGAGTGCCACCCGCCCTGGCACCAGAGTGCCACCAGCCGGGTCACCAGCGTGCCACCAGAGTGCCACCAGAGTGCCACCAGCCGGGTCACCAGCGTGTCACCAGAGTGCCACCAGAGTGCCACCCGCCCTGGCACCAGAGTGCCACCAGAGTGCCACCAGAGTGCCACCTGCCCTGGCACCAGAGTGCCACCAGCCGGGTCACCAGCGTGTCACCAGAGTGCCACCAGAGTGCCACCAGAGTGCCACCAGCCGGGTCACCAGCGTGCCACCAGAGTGCCACCAGAGTGCCACCTGCCCTGGCACCAGAGTGCCACCAGCCGGGTCACCAGCGTGTCACCAGAGTGCCACCAGAGTGCCACCAGAGTGCCACCAGAGTGCCACCTGCCCTGGCACCAGAGTGCCACCAGCCGGGTCACCAGCGTGTCACCAGAGTGCCACCAGAGTGCCACCAGAGTGCCACCAGAGTGCCACCCGCCCTGGCACCAGAGTGCCACCAGAGTGCCACCAGAGTGCCACCTGCCCTGGCACCAGAGTGCCACCAGCCGGGTCACCAGCGTGTCACCAGAGTGCCACCAGAGTGCCACCAGAGTGCCACCCGCCCTGGCACCAGAGTGCCACCAGAGTGCCACCAGAGTGCCACCTGCCCTGGCACCAGAGTGCCACCAGCCGGGTCACCAGCGTGTCACCAGAGTGCCACCAGAGTGCCACCAGAGTGCCACCCGCCCTGTCACCAGAGTGCCACCAGAGTGCCACCAGAGTGCCACCTGCCCTGGCACCAGAGTGCCACCAACCGGGTCACCAGCGTGCCACCAGAGTGCCACCAGAGTGCCACCAGAGTGCCACCCGCCCTGTCACCAGAGTGCCACCAGAGTGCCACCTGCCCTGGCACCAGAGTGCCACCAACCGGGTCACCAGCGTGCCACCAGAGTGCCACCAGTGTGCCACCAGCCCTGTCACCAGAGTGCCACCAGTGTGTCACCAGAGTGCCACCCGCCCTGTCACCTCTCCCCGCTCACACAGAGGCTCCCCTGTGCCACCAGAGTGCCACCAGTGTGCCACCCACCCGGTCACACAGGGGGCTCACACAGGGGGCTCCTCCCCCCCCCCCCGTGTCACCAAATGTCACCGAGGCGTCCCCGGTGCGGCACCTCCCCCCTCGCTCGGCCGGGGCGTCCCTTGTGTGACACAGGTGACACACGGGGACACACGGGGACACACGGGGACACACAGGGACACACGGGGACAGGGACACAGGTGACACACAGGGACACACAGGGACACACGGGGACACACGGGGACAGGGACACACAGGTGACACACGGACACACGGGGACACACAGGGACACAGGTGACAGTGACACACACAGTGACACCCACAGGTGACAGTGACACACAGGTGACACACACAGTGACACACACAAGGACACCCACAGGTGACACCCACAGGTGACACAGGTGACAGTGACACACCTGCAGCTCATGGATGCTGCTCTGTGCCCGCCGCAGGCTCTCGGTGGCCGAGCTGCAGCGCTGGCACCGCGGGCACAGTGACACCCACAGGTGACAGTGACACACACAGGTGACAGTGACACCCACAGTGACACCCACAGGTGACAGTGACACACCTGCAGCTCGCGGATGGTGCTCTGTGCCCGCCGCAGGCTCTCGGTGGCCGAGCTGCAGTGCTGGCACCGCGGGCACAGTGACACACAGGGACACCCACAGGTGACACCCACAGGTGACAGTGACACCCACAGGTGACAGTGACACCCACAGGTGACACCCACAGGTGACAGTGACACCCACGGGTGACACAGGTGACAGTGACACACCTGCAGCTCGCGGATGGTGCTCTGTGCCCGCCGCAGGCTCTCGGTGGCCGAGCTGCAGCGCTGGCACTGCGGGCACAGTGACACACAGGGACACCCACAGGTGACAGTGACACCCACAGTGACACACAGGTGACACCCACAGGTGACAGTGACACACCTGCAGCTCACGGATGGTGCTCTGTGCCCGCCGCAGGCTCTCGGTGGCCGAGCTGCAGCGCTGGCACCGTGGGCACAGTGACACACAGGGACACACACAGGTGACACACAGGTGACAGTGACACCCACAGGTGACACCCACGGGTGACACAGGTGACAGTGACACACCTGCAGCTCGCGGATGGTGCTCTGTGCCCGCCGCAGGCTCTCGGTGGCCGAGCTGCAGCGTTGGCACCGTGGGCACAGTGACACACAGGGACACACACAGGTGACACACAGGTGACAGTGACACCCACAGGTGACAGTGACACCCACGGGTGACACAGGTGACAGTGACACACCTGCAGCTCGCGGATGGTGCTCTGTGCCCGCCGCAGGCTCTCGGTGGCCGAGCTGCAGCGTTGCCGCACCAGCGCCAGCTCCCGCCGGATGACGTCGTTCTCCTCGGCCTCCTGCGCCCGCGTCACCTGGCCCTGGGACAGGGAGGGGACAGCGGTGTCACCTCTGGCCAGTGGGGACAGTGAGGGGACAGGGAGGGGACAGTGAGGGGACAGCAGTGTCACCGCTGGCCAGTGGGGCCATGGGGACCGTGAGGGGACAGTGAGGGGACAGTGAGGGGACAGCGGTGTCACCTCCGGCCAGCGGGGACAGTGAGGGGACAGGGAGGGGACAGGGAGGGGACAGCGGTGTCACCTCCGGCCAGTGGGGCCACGGGGACATGGGGACAGTGAGGGGGCAGTGGTGTCAGCACTGGCCAGCAGGGACAGTGAGGGGACAGGGAGGGGACAGCAGTGTCACTGCTGGCCAGTGGGGCCATGGGGACCGTGAGGGGACAGTGAGGGGACAGTGAGGGGACAGCGGTGTCACCGCCAGCCAGCGGGGACCGTGAGGGGACAGTGAGGGGACAGTGAGGGGACAGGGAGGGGACAGTGAGGGGACAGTGAGGGGACAGGGAGGGGACAGCGGTGTCACCTCCAGCCAGTGGGGACATGGGGACAGTGAGGGGACAGGGAGGGGACAGCGGTGTCACCTCCAGCCAGTGGGGACATGGGGACAGTGAGGGGACAGGGAGGGGACAGCGGTGTCACCGCTGGCCAGTGGGGACATGGGGACAGTGGGGACAGTGAGGGGACAGCGGTGTCAGCACTGGCCAGCAGGGACAGTGAGGGGACAGGGAGGGGACAGCGGTGTCACTGCTGGCCAGTGGGGCCATGGGGACCGTGAGGGGACAGTGAGGGGCCAGTGAGGGGACAGTGAGGGGACAGTGAGGGGACAGCAGTGACACCGCCGGCCAGTGGGGACAGTGAGGGGACAGTGAGGGCACAGTGGGGATATAGGATGGGGTTGGGGACAGGAGAATGACACTGGGGACAATGAGGTGGCACTGGGGACAATGGGGTGACACCAAGGTTGGGGACAATGGGGTGGCACTGGGGACAATGAGGTGACACTGGTGCCATAGGATGGGGTTGGGGACAGGAGAATGACACTGGGGACAATGGGGTGGCACTGGGGACAATGGGGTGGCACTGGGGACAGTGAGGTGGCACGGGGGACAATGGGGTGACACCAATGCCACAGGACAGGGTTGGTGACACTGGAGTGGCACTGGGGACAATGGGGTGACACCGGTGCCACAGGACAGGGTTGGGGACAGGAGAATGACACTGGGGACACTGGGGTGGCACCGGGGTTGGGGACAATGGGGTGGCACTGGTGACAATGAGGTGACACCGGTGCCACAGGACAGGGTTGGGGACAATGGGGTGACACTGGGGACACTGGGGTGGCACTGGGGACAATGGGGTGCCACCGGTGCCACAGGACAGGGTTGGGGACAATGGGGTGACACTGGGGACACTGGGGTGGCACTGGGGACAATGGGGTGGCACCGGGGTGGGGACACTGGGGTGGCACTGGGGACAATGGGGTGACACCGGTGCCACAGGACAGGGTTGGGGACAATGGGGTGGCACTGGGGACAACGGGGTGGCACCGGGGTTGGGGACAGTGAGGTGACATTGGGGACAATGAGGTGGCAGTGGGGACACTGGGGTGACACTGGGGTGACACTGGGGTGACACTGGGGACAGCGTCACCTCCCGCCAGCGGGGCAGAGCCAGCGAGGCTGCGGTGGCACTGGGGGACAAGGGGTGCCACCGGTGCCACGGGACAGACAATGGGGTGGCACTGGGGACAATGGGGTGACACCGGTGCCACAGGACAGGGTTGGGGACACTGGGGTGACACTGGGGACACTGGGGTGGCACTGGGGACAATGAGGTGACACCGGTGCCACAGGACAGGGTTGGGGACAGGAGAATGACACTGGGGACACTGGGGTGGCACCGGGGTGGGGACAATGGGGTGGCACTGGTGACAATGGGGTGCCACCGGTGCCACAGGACAGGGTTGGGGACAATGGGGTGGCACTGGGGACAATGAGGTGACACTGGGGACACTGGGGTGACACTGGGGACACTGGGGTGACACTGGGGTGACACTGGGGACAGCGTCACCTCCCGCCAGCGGGGCAGAGCCAGTGAGGCTGCGGTGGCACTGGGGGACAAGGGGTGCCACCGGTGCCACGGGACAGACAATGGGGTGGCACTGGGGACAATGAGGTGACACCGTGCCACAGGATGGGGTTGGGGACACTGGGGTGGCACTGGGGACAATGGGGTGGCACCGGGGTTGGGGACAATGGGGTGACATTGGGGACAATGAGGTGGCACTGGGGACACTGGGGTGACTCTGGGGACACTGGGGTGACACTGGGGTGACACTGGGGACAGCGTCACCTCCCGCCAGCGGGGCAGAGCCAGCGAGGCTGCGGTGGCACTGGGGGACAAGGGGTGCCACCGGTGCCACGGGACAATGGGGTGGCTGAGGTGACTCTGGGGACGTGTCTCCAAGGAGGGGTGGCACCAGCCCTGGGGGTGACACCGGGGACAGGGAGGTGACACCAGCCCCGAGAAGGTGCCAGTGAGGACAGGGAGGTGCCAGTGAGGACACAGAGGTGACACTGAGGACAGGGAGGTGCCAGTGAGGACAGGGAGGTGACACCAGCCCAGGAAGGTGACACCAGCCCTGGGAGGTGACACTGGGGACAAGGAGGTGGCACTGGGCACAGGGAGGTGACAGCGAGGACAGGGAGGTGACACCGGGGACAGGGAGGTGACACCAGCCCAGGAAGGTGACACCAGCCCTGGGAGGTGACACTGGGGACAGGGAAGTGCCAGTGAGGTGACAGCAGCCCCGAGAAGGTGACACCGAGGACAAGGAGGTGACACCGGGGACAGGGAGGTGACACGGGGCACAGGGAGGTGACACCAACCCAGGAAGGTGCCAGCAGCCCTGGGAGGTGACAGTGAGGACAGGGAGGTGACAGTGAGGACCACAGAGGTGGCACCGGGGACAGGGAGGTGACACCGAGGACAGGGAGGTGACACTGAGGACAGGGAGGTGACACCGGGGACAAGGAGGTGACAATGAGGACAGGGAGGTGCCCCCAGCCCTGGGAGGTGACACCGAGGACAGGGAGGTGACAGTGAGGACACAGAGGTGACACCGGGGACAGGGAGGTGCCCCCAGCCCTGGGAGGTGGCACTGGGGCCAAGGAGGTGACACCGGGGACAGGGAGGTGACAGTGAGGACACAGAGGTGGCACTGAGGACAGGGAGGTGACACTGAGGACAGGGAGGTGACACCAACCCAGGAAGGTGACAGTGAGGACAGGGAGGTGACACCGAGGACAGGGAGGTGACACCAACCCAGGAAGGTGACAGTGAGGACAGGGAGGTGACACCGAGGACAGGGAGGTGACACCAACCCAGGAAGGTGACAGTGAGGACAGGGAGGTGACACCGAGGACAGGGAGGTGACAGTGTGGACACAGAGGTGGCACTGGGGACAAGGAGGTGACACCAGCCCCAAGAAGGTGACACCGAGGACAAGGAGGTGCCACCAGCCCTGGGAGGTGGCACTGGGGACAGGGAGGTGACACCAGGGACAGGGAGGTGACAGTGAGGACACAGAGGTGACACCGAGGACAGGGAGGTGACACCAGGGACAGGGAGGTGACAGTGAAGACACAGAGGTGACACTGAGGACAGGGAGGTGACACTGAGGACAGGGAGGTGACAGTGAAGACACAGAGGTGACACCAGCCCTGGGAGGTGACAGTGAGGACACAGAGGTGACACTGGGGCCAAGGAGGTGACACTGGGGACAGGGAGGTGACACTGAGGACAGGGAGGTGACACTGAGGACAGGGAGGTGCCCCCAGCCCTGGGAAGTGACACCGAGGACTGGGAGGTGACACCGGAGACAGGGAGGTGACAGTGAGGACAGGGAGGTGGCACTGGGGACAGGGAGGTGACACCAGCCCCGAGAAGGTGACACCGAGGACAAGGAGGTGCCACCAGCCCTGGGAGGTGGCACTGGGGACAGGGAGGTGACACCAGGGACAGGGAGGTGACAGTGAGGACACAGAGGTGACACTGAGGACAGGGAGGTGGCACTGGGGCCAAGGAGGTGACACTGAGGACAGGGAGGTGACAGTGAGGACACAGAGGTGGCACTGGGGACAAGGAGGTGACACCAAGGACAGGGAGGTGACACTGAGGACAGGGAGGTGACACCAACCCAGGAAGGTGACAGTGAGGACAGGGAGGTGACAGTGAGGACAGGGAGGTGCCCCCAGCCCTGGGAAGTGACACCGAGGACTGGGAGGTGACACCAGAGACAGGGAGGTGACAGTGAGGACACAGAGGTGGCACTGAGGACAGGGAGGTGACACCAGCCCCAAGAAGGTGACACCGAGGACAAGGAGGTGCCACCAGCCCTGGGAGGTGGCACTGGGGACAGGGAGGTGACACCGAGGACAGGGAGGTGCCCCCAGCCCCGCAGGGACCATTCGCCACCTCCCCCTCCCCCAATCCCACCCAAACTCCTCCAATCGCTGCTTTTCACCCCAATCTGCCCCAACCCCCTCCATCCCCTATCCCAAATTCCCCCAAATTCCCCCAAAATCCCCCAAATCCCCGCTGCACCCCCCCCCCCCCCACCCTCCCCCACCCCCAGCGGGGAAGGTGCGCGGGAGCCTCCGGAAAAAGCAGGAAAAAGGCGGAAAAAAAAAGGGAAAATCCGCCCCAAAACGGGGCTGGGAAGGGAGGGAGGGGAGGACGAGGAGGAGGAGGAGGAGGAGGAGGAGGAAGAGGAGGAGGAAATGGGTGGAAAAAGAGCGAAAAGAGGGCAAAGAAGCCGCAGTACCTGGATGAGGCGATCGGCCAGGGCCGCGCTCTCCTGGGGCGGGGGGGGGACAGCAACAGAGGCCGGGTCAGCGGGGACAGCGACAGCGACAGCCGCGACAGTCGCGACAGCGACAGCGACAGAGGCCCCCGCGACCTGCCCGCCAGCCCCGCAGCCCCCCAGGGTTTGGGGTTTTTTGGGTTTTTTTGGGTTTTTTTTGGTGGTTTTTGCTTCCCCCGAGCGGTTCTGAGGGGGGGTTGGTTCCTAAAAGGAGGGGTT
This sequence comes from Cyanocitta stelleri, assembly GCA_026167965.1. Lineage (NCBI taxonomy): Eukaryota > Metazoa > Chordata > Aves > Passeriformes > Corvidae > Cyanocitta > Cyanocitta stelleri. The sequence continues at coordinate 19,788 of JANXIP010000169.1, forward strand.
TTACCTCAAAATGGGGGGGGTTGTCCCTAAATGAGGAGATTTGTCCATAAATTAGGGGATTTTGTCCCTAAAAGGAGGGGTTTTACCTCAAAATGGGGGGGTTTTGTTCATAAATGAGGGGGTTTTACCTCAAAATAAGGAGGTTTTGTCCCTAAATGAGGAGATTTTGTCCCTAAAAGGAGAGTTTTTACCTCAAAAAGGGGGATTTTGTCCATAAATGAAGAGATTTTGTCCCTAAATGGAACAATTTTACCTCAAAAAGGAGGGATTTTGTCCCTAAAAGGAGGGGTTTTACCTCAAAATGCAGGGATTTTGTTCCTAAATAAGGAGAATTTGTCCCTAAAAGGAGGGGTTTTACCTCAAAATGAGGGGGTTTTGTCCCTAAAAGGAGGGGTTCTACCTCAAAATGGGGGGATTTTGTCCATAAATGAGGAGATTTTGTCCATAAATGGAGCAATTTTACCTCAAAAAGCAGGGATTTTCTCCCTAAAATGAGGGGGTTTTGACCCTAAATGAGGAGATTTTACCTCAAAATGGGAGGATTTTCCCCCAGAAAGAGGGATTTTGCCTCCAAATGGGGTTTGTGTCCCTAAAAGGAGGGGTTTTACCTCAAAATGAGGGGATTTTGTTCCTAAATGGAGGGGTTTTACCTCAAAATGGGGGGGTTTTGTTCATAAATGAGGGGGTTTTACCTCAAAATGAGGAGGTTTTGTCCCTAAATAAGGAGATTTTGTCCCTAAAAGGAGGGGTCTTAGCTCAAAATGGGGGATTTTGTCCCTAAATGGAGCAATTTTACCTCAAAATGGGGGGGTTTTGTCCCTAAATGGAGGGGTTTTACCTCAAAATGCGGGGATTTTGTTCCTAAATATGGAGATTGTGTTCCTAAAAGGAGGGGTTTTACCTCAAAATGCGGGGATTTTGTTCATAAAAGGAGGGGTTTTACCTCAAAATGGGAGATTTTGTTCATAAATGAGGAGGTTTTGTCCCTAAATGGAGCAATTTTACCTCAAAATGGAGGATTTTGTCCATAAATGAGATTTTGTCCCTAAAAGGAGGAGATTTTGTTCCTAAAAGGAGGAGATTTTGACCTGAAAAGGACGAGTTTTACCTCAAAAGTGGGGGTTTGTTCCTAAATGAGGAGATTTTGTTCCTAAAAGGAGGGGTTTTACCTCAAAATGGAAGATTTTGTTCATAATGAGGAGGTTTTGTTCCTAAAAGGAGGAGATTTTACCTCAAAATGGGGGGATTTTGTTCATAAATGAGGAGATTTTGTTCCTAAATGGAGCAATTTTACCTCAAAATGGAAGATTTTGTCCCTAAAAGGAGGAGATTTTGTCCCTAAAAGGAGGGGTTTTACCTCAAAATGGGAGTATTTTTCCCCAGAAAAATGGATTTTGCCACAAAACATGGATTTTGTTCCTAAATGGAGGAGTTTTACCGCAAAATGGGAGGATTTTGTTCATAAATGAGGAGATTTTGTCCCAAAAAGGAGGGGTTTTACCTCAGAATGGGGGATTTTGTCCCTAAATGGAGGAGTTTTACCTCAAAATGGGAGATTTTGTTCATACTGAGGAGGTTTTGTCCCTAAAAGGAGGGGTTTTACCTCAAAATGGGGGGATTTTGTTCATAAATGAGGAGATTTTGTCCATAAATGGAGCAATTTTACCTCAAAAAGCAGGGATTTTCTCCCTAAAATGAGGGGGTTTTGACCCTAAATGAGGAGATTTTACCTCAAAATGGGAGGATTTTCCCCCAGAAAGAGGGATTTTGCCTCCAAATGGGGTTTGTGTCCCTAAAAGGAGGGGTTTTACCTCAAAATGAGGGGATTTTGTTCCTAAATGGAGGGGTTTTACCTCAAAATGGGGGGGTTTTGTTCATAAATGAGGGGGTTTTACCTCAAAATGAGGAGGTTTTGTCCCTAAATAAGGAGATTTTGTCCCTAAAAGGAGGGGTCTTAGCTCAAAATGGGGGATTTTGTCCCTAAATGGAGCAATTTTACCTCAAAATGGGGGGGTTTTGTCCCTAAATGGAGGGGTTTTACCTCAAAATGCGGGGATTTTGTTCCTAAATATGGAGATTGTGTTCCTAAAAGGAGGGGTTTTACCTCAAAATGCGGGGATTTTGTTCATAAAAGGAGGGGTTTTACCTCAAAATGGGAGATTTTGTTCATAAATGAGGAGGTTTTGTCCCTAAATGGAGCAATTTTACCTCAAAATGGAGGATTTTGTCCATAAATGAGATTTTGTCCCTAAAAGGAGGAGATTTTGTTCCTAAAAGGAGGAGATTTTGACCTGAAAAGGACGAGTTTTACCTCAAAAGTGGGGGTTTGTTCCTAAATGAGGAGATTTTGTTCCTAAAAGGAGGGGTTTTACCTCAAAATGGAAGATTTTGTTCATAATGAGGAGGTTTTGTTCCTAAAAGGAGGAGATTTTACCTCAAAATGGGGGGATTTTGTTCATAAATGAGGAGATTTTGTTCCTAAATGGAGCAATTTTACCTCAAAATGGAAGATTTTGTCCCTAAAAGGAGGAGATTTTGTCCCTAAAAGGAGGGGTTTTACCTCAAAATGGGAGTATTTTTCCCCAGAAAAATGGATTTTGCCACAAAACATGGATTTTGTTCCTAAATGGAGGAGTTTTACCTCAAAATGGGAGATTTTGTTCATAAATGAGGAGATTTTGTCCCTAAATGGAGCAATTTTACCTCAAAATGAGGAGATTTTGTCCCTAAAAGGAGGAGATTTTGTCCCAAAAAGGAAGGGTTTTACCTCAAAATGGGGAGATTTTGTTCATAAATGCGGAGATTTTGTCCCTAAAAGGAGGGATTTTACCTCAAAATGGGAGTATTTTTCCCCAAAACATGGATTTTGTTCCTAAAAGGAGGGGTTTTACCTCAAAATGGGAGGATTTTGTTCATAAATGAGGAGATTTTGTCCCAAAAAGGAGGGGTTTTACCTCAGAATGGGGGATTTTGTCCCTAAATGGAGGAGTTTTACCTCAAAATGGGAGATTTTGTTCATAATGAGGAGGTTTTGTTCCTAAAAGGAGGGGTTTTACCTCAAAATGGGGGGATTTTGTTCATAAATGAGGAGATTTTGTCCATAAATGGAGCAATTTTACCTCAAAAAGCAGGGATTTTCTCCCTAAAATGAGGGGGTTTTGACCCTAAATGAGGAGATTTTACCTCAAAATGGGAGGATTTTCCCCCAGAAAGAGGGATTTTGCCTCCAAATGGGGTTTGTGTCCCTAAAAGGAGGGGTTTTACCTCAAAATGAGGGGATTTTGTTCCTAAATGGAGGGGTTTTACCTCAAAATGGGGGGGGTTTGCCTCAAAATGAGGAGATTTTGTCCCTAAAGGAGAAGATTTTGTCCCAAAATGAGGGAATTTTGTCCCTAAATGGAAGGATTTTGCCTCAAAATGGGAATATTTTTACCTCAAAATTGGGGGATTTTGCCTCCAAACGGGGCAATTTTACCTCAAAATGGGGGGATTTTGTTCCTAAATGAGGAGATTTTGTCCCTAAATGGAGCAATTTTACCTCAAAATGGAAGATTTTGTCCATAAATGAGAAGATTTTGTCCCTAAAAGGAGGAGATTTTATCCCTAAAAGGAGATTTTGTTCCTAAAAGGAGGAGTTTTACCTCAAAATGGGAGATTTTGTTCATAAATGAGGGGGTTTTGTCCCAAAAAGGAGAGGTTTTACCTCAAAATGGGGAGATTTTGTTCATAAATGAGGAGATTTTGTCCTTAAATAGAGGGATTTTACCTCAAAATGGGAATATTTTTCCCCAGAAAAGGGGATTTTGCCTCCAAATGGGGATTGTGTCCCAAAATGGGGCAATTTTACCTCAAAAGGGGGGGATTTTATCCCAAAAAGGGAAGATTTTCTCCCTAAAAGGAGGAGTTTTACCTCAAAATGGGGGAATTTTGTCCCAAAATGAGGAGATTTTGTCCATAAATGAGGAGATTTTGTTCCTAAATGGAGCATTTTTACCTCAAAATTAGGGAATTCTGCCCCAAAATGAGGGGGTTTTGACCCTAAATGAGGAGATTTTACCTCAAAATGGGAATATTTTCCCCCAGAAAGAGGGATTTTGCCACAAAACGGGGATTTTGTCCCTAAATGAGGAGATTTTGTCCCTAAATGGAGCAATTTTACCTCAAAATGAGGAGATTTTGTTCCTAAAAGGAGGGATTTTACCTCAAAATGGGAATATTTTCCCCCAGAATGATGGGTTTTGCCACAAAACACAGATTTTGTCCCTAAATGAGGAGATTTTGTCCCAAAATGGCTCAATTTTACCTCAAAATGGGAATATTTTTCCACAGAAAGATGGATTTTGCCTCCAAATGGGGATTGTGTCCCTAAAAGGAGGGATTTTACCTCAAAATGGGGGATTTTATCCCAAAATGAGGAGATTTTGTCCCTAAATGGAGCAATTTTACCTCAAAATGGGAGGAGGTTTTTGGGGTTCCCTGGGCTGGTTTTGGGGTTTTTGGGGTTCCATTAAGTGTTTTTAGGGTGTTTTTGGGGTTCCCTGTGGGGTTTTTGGGGTTCCATACAGGGTTTTTTGGGGTTTTTGGGTTCCATTAAGTGTTTTTGGGGTTTTTTTTGGGGTTCCCTGTGGAGTTTTTGGGGATCCATGCAGGGTTTTTGGGGTTTTGGGGGGTTCCATTAAGTGTTTTTAGGGTTTTTTGGGGGTTCCCTTTGGGGTTTTTGGGGATCCCTGTGGAGTTTTTGGGGTTCCATGCAGGGTTTTTTGGGAGTTTTTGGGGGATCCCTGTGGGTTTTTGGGGTTCCATTAAGTGTTTTTGGGGTGTTTTGCGGGGGTTTTTGGGGTTCCCTGTGGGGTTTTTGGGGTTCCCTGTGGGGTTTTTGGGGTTTTTTTGGGGTTCCCTGTGGGGTTTTTTTGGGGTTCCCTGAGCAGGTTTTGGTTTTTTGGGGGTTCCCTGTGGGGTTTTTGGGGTTCCCTGTGGGGTTTTTTGGGGTTCCCTGAGCAGGTTTTGGTTTTTTGGGGGTTCCCTGTGGGGTTTTTGGGGTTCCATGCAGGATCTTTGGGGTTTTTGGGGTTCCCTGTGGGGTTTTTTTGGGGTTCCCTGAGCTGGTTTTGGTTTTTCTGAGGTTCGCTGTGGGGTTTTTGGGGTTCCATGCTGTGCTTTTCGGGTTTTTGGGGTTCCATTAAGTGTTTTTGGGGTGTTTTGCGGGTGTTTTTGGGGTTCCCTCTGGAGTTTTTGGGGTTCCATGCAGGGCTTTTGGGGTTTTTGGGGGTTCCATTAAGTGTTTTTAGGGTTTTTTTGGGGTTCCCTGTGGGGTTTTTGGGGTTCCCTGTGGGGTTTTTTGGCTGTTTTTGGGGATCCCTGTGGGGTTTTTGGGGTTCCCTTTGGGGTTTTGGGGTTTTTGGGGTTCCATTAAGTGTTTTTAGGTTTTTTTGGGGGTTCCCTGTGGGGTTTTTGGGGTTCCATGCAGGATCTTTGGGGTTTTTGGGGTTCCCTGTGGGGTTTTTTGGGGTTCCCTGAGCTGGTTTTGGTTTTTCTGAGGTTCCTTGTGGAGTTTTTGGGGTTCCCTGTGGGGTTTTTTGGGGTTTTTGGGGTTCCCTTTGGGGTTTCTGGGGATCCCTGTGGGGTTTTTGGGGTTCCATGCAGGATCTTTGGGGTTTTTGGGGTTCCATTAAGTGTTTTTGTGGTGTTTTGCGGGGGTTTTTGGGGTTCCCTGTGGGGTTTTTGGGGTTCCATGCTGTGCTTTTGGGGTTTTTGGGGTTCCATTAAGTGTTTTTAGGGTTTTTTGGGGGTTCCCTGTGGGTTTTTTTTGGGGTTCCCTGAGCTGGTTTTGGTTTTTTGGGGGTTCCTTGTGGGGTTTTTGGGGATCCCTGTGGGGTTTTTGGGGATCTCTGTGGGGTTTTTGGGGTTCCATACAGGGTTTTTGAGGTTTTTGGGGTTCCATGCAGGGTTTTTGGGTGTTTCTGGGGTTCCCTGTGGGGTTTTTTTGGGGATCCCTGGGCTGATTCTGGTTTTTGAGGTTCCCTCAGGAGTTTTTGGGGTTCCATGCTGTGCTTTTGGGGTTTTTGGGGTTCCCTGAGCTGGTTTTGGTTTTTTGGGGTTCCCTGTGGGGTTTTTGGGGTTCCATGCAGGATCTTTGGGGTTTTTGGGGTTCCCTGTGGGGTTTTTTGGGGTTCCCTGAGCTGGTTTTGGTTTTTCTGAGGTTCCTTGTGGAGTTTTTGGGGTTCCATGCAGGGCTTTTGGTGTTTTTGGGCTTCCATTAAGTGTTTTTAGGGTTTTTTTGGGGTTCCCTGTGGGGTTTTTTGGCTGTTTTTGGGGTTCCCTTTGGGGTTTTTGGGCTTCCATGCAGGGTTTTTGGGAGTTTTTGGGGTTCCCTGTGGGGTTTTGGGGATCCCTGTGGGGTTTTTGGGGTTCCATGCAGGGTTTTTGAGGTTTTTGGGGTTCCATGCAGGGGTTTTTGGGTGTTTCTGGGGTTCCCTGTGGGTTTTTTTTGGCTGTTTTTGGGGTTCCCTGTGGGGTTTTTTGGGGTTCCCTGTGGGGTTTTTGGGGTTCCATGCAGGATCTTTGGGGTTTTTGGGGTTCCCTGTGGGGTTTTTTGGGGTTCCCTGAGCTGGTTTTGGTTTTTCTGAGGTTCCTTGTGGAGTTTTTGGGGATCTCTGTGGGGTTTTTGGGGTTCCATGCAGGGTTTTTGAGGTTTTTGGGGTTCCATGCAGGGTTTTTTGGGAGTTTTTGGGGTTCCCTGTGGGGTTTTTTTGGGGATCCCAGGGCTGATTCTGGTTTTTGAGGTTCCCTCTGGAGTTTTTGGGGTTCCATGCAGGGCTTTTGGGGTTTTTGGGGTTCCATTAAGTGCTTTTGGGGTGTTTCTGGGGTTCCCTGTGGGGTTTTTTGGCTGTTTTTGGGGTTCCCTGTGGGGTTTTTGGGGTTCCATGCTGTGCTCTTGGGGTTTTTGGGCTTCCATTAAGTGTTTTTTAGGGTTTTTTTGGGGTTCCCTGTGGGGTTTTTGGGGTTCCCTGTGGGGTTTTTTTGGCTGTTTTTGGGGTTCCCTGTGGGGTTTTTGGGGTTCCATGCTGTGCTTTTGGGGTTTTGGGGTTCCATTAAGTGTTTTTAGGGGTTTTTGGGGTTCCCTGTGGGGTTTTTGGGGTCTCTCACCTTCTCCAGGGTCTCGATGCGCTGCTTCAGCAGCCGATTCTCAGAGCGGAGCCGCTGGGGACAGAGGGACAGAGGGACAGAGGGACAGAGGGACAGAGAGGGGACAGAGGGACAGAGGGACAGAGGGACAGAGAGGGAACAGAGGGACAGAGGGACAGAGAGGGGACAGAGAGGGACAGAGGGACAGAGGGACAGAGGGACAGGGAGGGACAGAGGGACAGAGGGACAGAGGGACAGAGAGGGGACAGAGAGGGACAGAGGGACAGAGGGACAGAGGGACAGAGGGACAGAGAGGGACAGAGGGACAGAGGGACAGAGAGGGACAGAGGGACAGAGAGGGGACAGAGATGGACAGAGGGACAGAGGGACAGAGAGGGACAGAGGGACAGAGGGACAGAGGGACAGAGAGGGACAGAGAGGGACAGAGAGGGACAGAGGGACAGAGGGACAGAGGGACAGAGGGACAGAGAGGGGACAGAGAGGGACAGAGGGACAGAGGGACAGAGGGACAGAGGGACAGAGAGGGGACAGAGAGGGACAGAGGGACAGAGGGACAGAGAGGGACAGAGGGACAGAGAGGGGACAGAGATGGACAGAGGGACAGAGGGACAGAGAGGGACAGAGGGACAGAGAGGGACAGAGAGGGACAGAGGGACAGAGGGACAGAGAGGGACAGAGGGACAGAGGGACAGAGAGGGACAGAGGGACAGAGAGGGGACAGAGATGGACAGAGGGACAGAGGGACAGAGAGGGACAGAGGGACAGAGGGACAGAGGGACAGAGGGACAGAGAGGGACAGAGAGGGGACAAAGGGACAGAGGGACAGAGGGGACAGAGGGACAGAGGGACAGAGGGACAGAGGGACAGAGGGACAGAGGGACAAGGGGGGGCAGAGCGGGGGTTACTTCAGGAAGGGGGGAGGGGCCGTCCCCAAAGGGTCACTGAGCCCAGGGCCAGCCCAGGGCCAGGGGGACACGAGGGGAGGTGGCCCCAGGGTGGCCTCGGCCACTCCCAGTGGCCCCAAAGTGGCCAAAGTGACCCTGGGATGACCCAAAATGTCCCCAGGGTGGCCTGGGTGACCCCAGGGGTGTCCCCAGGGTGTCCCAGGGGTGTCCCAGGGGTGTCCCCAGGGTGTCCCAGGGGTGTCCCCAAGGTGTCCCCAGGGTGTCCCCAGGGTGTCCCAGGGGTGTCCCCAGGGGTGTCCCAGGGGTGTCCCCAGGGTGTCCCAGGGGTGTCCCCAAGGTGTCCCCAGGGTGTCCCCAGGGTGTCCCAGGGTGTCCCCAGGGGTGTCCCCAGGGTGTCCCAGGTGTCCCCAGGGTGTCCCAGGGGTGTCCCCAGGTGTGTCCCAGCTGTCCCCAGGATGTCCCCAGGGTGTCCCCAGGGTGTCCCCAGCTGTCCCCAGGGTGTCCCCAGGGTGTCCCAGGTGTCCCCAGGGTGTCCCAGGGTGTCCCCAGCTGTCCCCAGGGTGTCCCAGGTGTCCCCAGGGTGTCCCAGCTGTCCCCAGGGTGTCCCCAGGTGTCCCCAGGGTGTCCCCAGGGTGTCCCAGGTGTCCCCAGGGTGTCCCAGCTGTCCCCAGGGTGTCCCCAGGGTGTCCCAGGGGTGTCCCAGGGGTGTCCCCAGGGTGTCCCCAGGGTGTCTCCGCTGTCTCACCTTGATCTCGATCTGCTCCTCCATCTCTTTGCTCTTGAGGGCAGCGTACTCCTTCTCCAGCCTGCGGGGACGGGAACGGGGCTGTGGGACCGGGATGGGAACGGGGATGGGAACGGGGCTGTGGGACCGGGACGGGAACGGGGAACGGGGCTGTGGGACCGGGACGGGAACGGGGAACGGGGATGGGAACGGGGCTGTGGGACAGGGATGGGAATGGGGAATGGGGATGGGAATGGGGCTGTGGGACCGGGACGGGAACGGGGAACGGGGATGGGAACGGGGCTGTGGGACCGGGACGGGAACGGGGAACGGGGATGGGAACGGGGCTGTGGGACCGGGACGGGAATGGGGATGGGAACGGGGCTGTGGGACCGGGATGGGAACGGGGAATGGGGAACGGGGATGGGAACGGGGCTGTGGGACCGGGACGGGGACGGGGAACGGGGATGGGAACGGGGCTGTGGGACCGGGACAGGGAATGGGGACAGGGATGGGAACGGGGCTGTGGGACCGGGACGGGGACGGGGACAGGGATGGGAACGGGGATGGGAACGGGGCTGTGGGACCGGGATGGGAATGGGGAATGGGGATGGGAATGGGGCTGTGGGACCGGGATGGGAATGGGGAACAGGGACAGGGATGGGAACGGGGCTGTGGGACCGGGACAGGGATGGGGAATGGGGAACGGGGATGGGAACGGGGCTGTGGGACCGGGATGGGAATGGGGAATGGGGAATGGGACAGGGATGGGAACGGGGATGGGGATGGGGATGGGGACAGGGATGGGGACAGGGATGGGGACAGGGATGGGGATGGGGAACAGGGACAGGGATGGGGACAGGGATGGGGACAGGGATGGGGACAGGGATGGGGATGGGGAACAGGGACAGGGATGGGGACAGGGAACAGGGACGGGAAATGGGGATGGGAATGGGAAATGGGGAACGGGGAACGGGGAACAGGGAATGGGACAGGGATGGGGCTGTGGGACAGGGAATGGAGAACGGGGAATGGGAACAGGGACAGGGATGGGGAACGGGGAATGGGAAACGGGGAACGGGGAATGGGGACAGGGATGGGAATGGGGACAGGGACAGGGATGGGAACGGGGAACGGGAACAGGGATGGGGCCGTGGGACGGGAACGGGGACGGGAATGGGGACAGGGATGGGGCTGTGGGATGGGGATGGCATGGGGAACGGGGACAGGGAATGGGGACAGGGATGGGGCTGTGGGATGGGGATGGGAATGGGGAACGGGGACAGGGAATGGGGACAGGGATGGGGCTGTGGGATGGGGATGGGAATGGGGAACGGGGACAGGGAATGGGGACAGGGATGGGGACAGGGATGGGAACAAGGATGGGGACAGGGATGGGGAACGGGGAACGGGGAACTGGGAATGGGAATGGGAAATGGGGACGGGAACGGGGAAAGGGATGGGAAACAGATGGGGATGGGAACGGGGAACGGGAATGGGGAATGGGGAATGGGGAATGGGGAACAGGGATGGGGCTGTGGGATGGGGATGGGAACGGGGAACGGGGAATGGGGAACTGGGACAGGGATGGGGCTGTGGGATGGGGATGGGAACGGGGATGGGAACGGGGAACGGGGACAGGGATGGGGCTGTGGGACGGGGATGGGAACGGGGATGGGAACGGGGAACGGGGACAGGGATGGGGCTGTGGGATGGGGAATGGGGAACGGGGACGGGAATGGGGACAGGGATGGGGAATGGGGAATGGGGACATGGATGGGGCTGTGGGATGGGGAATGGGGAACGGGGATGGGAACGGGGAACGGGGACAGGGATGGGGCTGTGGGATGGGGAATGGGGAATGGGACAGGGATGGGGCTGTGGGATGGGGATGGGAACGGGGAACGGGGAACGGGGACAGGGATGGGGCTGTGGGACAGGGAATGGGGACAGGGATGGGAATGGGGAATGGGGAACGGGGAATGGGGAATGGGGAACGGGGATGGGTCTGTGGGACGGGGAATGGGACAGGGAACGGGGATGGGAATGAGGAACGGGGACAGGGATGGGAAACGGGGACAGGGATGGGAACGGGGACAGGGATGGGAAATGGGGAACGGGGAATGGGGAATGGGACAGGGATGGGGCTGTGGGCCAGGGAATGGGGAACGGGGCATGGGGAACGGGGCACGGGGCCAGGGATGGGAAGGGACTGGGAACGGGGATGGGACCGGGGCATGGGGACCAGGGATGGGGCTGTGGGATGGGAATGGGGAATGGGGAATAGGGAACGGGGAATGGGGACATGGGGAACCGGGACAGGGATGGGGCTGTGGGACAGGGCCTGGGGAATGGGGAACGGGGAATGGGGAATGGGGACAGGGATGGGGCTGTGGGATGGGGAATGGGGAATGGTGATGGGAATGGGGAATGGGGAACGGGGATGGGAAATGGGGAATGGGGACAGGGAATGGGGAATGAGGAACAGGGACAGGAATGGGGAATGGGGAACGGGGACAGGGATGGGAACGGGGATGGGAACGGGAAATGGGGAACGGGGAATGGGGAATGGGACAGGGATGGGGCTGTGGGATGGGGAATGGGGAATGGGAATGGGAAACGGGGAACGGGGACAGGGACAGGGATGGGGCCGTGGGACAGGGAGGGGAACTGGGACAGGAATGGGGCCAGGGAATGGGGCCAGGAATGGGGTCAGGAATGGGGTCAGGGATGGGGCCAGGAATGGGGTCAGGGATGGGGCCAGGAATGGGGTCAGGGATGGGGCCAGGAATGGGGTCAGGGAATGGGGCCAGGAATGGGGCCAGGGATGGGGCCAGGAATGGGGCCAGGGATGGGGTCAGGAATGGGGTCAGGGATGGGGCCTGGGGCCAGGCCCAGGAGCGGGGACGTGTCCCCCAGCCGCTGACCTCTTCATCTTCTTGGGGTTGTACTTGACCTGGCAGGCCCTGAGGATGAGCTTGTCGGGGCAGGAGTCGAACTGGTGCGGGATCACCTTCTGGAAGTACTGGGGACAGCGGGGACGGGCGTGAAGGGCAGGAAAAGCCACCCCAAAGGGGGGAAAAGCCACCCCAAAGGGGGGAAACTGATCCCAAAGGGGGGAAACTGATCCCAAAGGGGGAAAACCCACCCCAAAGGGGGGAAAAACCACCCCAAAGGGGGAAAACTGATCCCAAAGGGGGAAAACTGATCCCAAAGGGGGGAAAACCCACCCCAAAGGGGGGAAAAAACCACCCCAAAGGGGGGAAAAAACCACCCCAAAGGGGGGAAAAACCACCCCAAAGGGGGGAAAAGCCACCCCAAAGGGGGGAAAAGCCACCCCAAAGGGGGGAAACTGATCCCGAATGGGGAAAACTGATCCCAAAGGGGGGAAAACCCACCCCAAAGGGGGGAAAAAACCACCCCAAAGGGGGGAAACTGATCCCAAAGGGGGGAAAAACCACCCCAAAGGGGGGAAACTGATCCCAAAGGGGGAAAACGGACCCCAAAGGGGGAAAACGGATCCCAAAGGGGGGAAAAGCAGCACAAAATGGGGGAAAACTGACCCCAGAGGGGCGAAAACTGATCCCAAATGGGGGAAACCGACCCCAAATGGGGGAAAACTGATCCCAAAGGGGGAAAACAGATCCCAAAGGGGGGAAACCAGCACAAAATGGGGAAAACTGACCCCAAATGGGGGAAAAGCAGCACAAAATGGGGGAAAACTGACCCCAAAGGGGAGAAAACTGATCCCAAATGGGGGAAAAACGGATCCCAAAGGGGAGAAACTGACCCCAAATGGGGGAAAACCCACCCCAAATGGGGGAAAAGTAGCACAAAATGGGGAAAACCAGCACAAAACGGGGGAAAACTGACCCCAAATGGGGGAAAACTGACCCCAAATGGGGAAACTGACCCCAGATGGGGGAAAACTGATCCCAAATGGGGGAAAACCAGAACAAAACAGGGAAATCTGACCCCAAATGGGGGAAAACTGACCCCAAATGGGGAAAACCAGAACAAAATGGGGAAAAACCCACAAGAAATGGAGGAGAAGTAGCACAAAACGGGAGAAAAGTTACACCAAATGGGGGAAAACTGATCCCAAATGGGGGAAAACCAGAACAAAACAGGGAAATCTGACCCCAAATGGGGGAAAAGCAGCACAAAATGGGGAAAACTGACCCCAAATGGGGGAAAACTGATCCCAAATGGGGGAAAAAACAGGACAAAATGGGGAAAAGCAGCACAAAACGGGGAAAAAGTGACCCCAAATGGAGAAAAACTGGCCCCAAATGGGGAAAAATGACCCCAAATGGGGGAAACTGATTCCAAATGGGGGAAAACCAGCACAAAATGAGGAAAACTGACCCCAAATGGAAGAAAACCAGAACAAAAGGGGGGAAACTGACCCCAAAGGGGGGAAAAGTGACCCCAAATGGGGGAAAACCCACCCCAAAAGGAGGAAAAATGACCCCAAATGGGGGAAAACTGATCCCAAATGGGAGAAAACCAGAACAAAATGGGGGAAAACTGACCCCAAATGGGGGAAAACTGACCCCAAATGGGGGAAAACCCACCCCAAAGGGGTGAAAACCGACCCCAAATGGGGGAAAAATGACCCCAAATGGGAGAAAACCAGAACAAAATGGGGAAAAACCCACAAGAAATGGAGGAAAAGCAGCAAAAATGGGGGAAATCAGCCCAAAATGGGGAAAAATCAGCACAAAATGGGGAAAACCCCCCAAGAAATGGGGAAATCTGCACTGGGATTTGCCCAAAATTCTGAAATCCGTCCCAAAATGGGACTCAGGGCCCAAAAATGTGGCCAGAGTGGACTCGGGAGAGAGGTGGGTGCAGAATTCCAGCCCAAAACAGGACCCCAAACTCATCCCATTGGCTGAAATCACCCCAAAACCCATCCCAAAATTCGTCCCATTGACTGAACCCATCCCAAAACTCATCCTGTTACCCAAACCCACCCCAAACCCACCCCAGTGGCCAAACCCACCCCAAAACATGACCCCAAACCCATCCCATTGGCCAAACTGACCCCAAACCCATCCCAAACCCATCCCAGTGGCCAAACCCACCCCAAACCCACCCCAGTGACCAAACCCACCCCAAAACATGACCCCAAACCCATCCCATTGACCAAACCCCACCCCAAACCCATCCCAAACCCATCCCATTGGCCAAACCCACCCCAAAACTCATCCATTGACTGAACCCACCCCAAAACCCACCCCAAACCCACCCCAGTGGCCAAACCCATCCCAAAACACGACCCCAAACCCATCCCATTGGCCAAACCCATCCCAAACCCCATCCCACTGACCAAATCGATCCCAAATCCATCCTGTTGCCCAAATCTACCCCAAAACATGACCCCAAAACTCATCCCATTGACCAAACCCACCCCAAAACACGACCCCAAACCCATCCCATTGACTGAACCCACCCCAAACTCACCCCAGTGACCAAACCCACCCCAAAACATGACCCCAAACCCATCCCATTGACTGAACCCATCCCAAACCCATCCTGTTACCCAAACCCACCCCAAACCCATCCTGAACCCCATCCCATTGGCCAAACCCCCCCAAAACACGACCCCAAACCATACCCCATTGGCCAACCCCACCCCAAACCCATCCCATTGGCCAAATCCACCCCAAACCCCACCCCATTGACTGAACCCATCCCAAAATTCATCCCATTGACCAAACCCACCCCAAAACACGACCCCAAACCCCACCCCAGTGGCCAAACCCACCCCAAACCCATCCAATTGACCAAACCCACCCCAAACCTCATCCCATTGGCCAAACCCACCCCAAACCCATCCCATTGACTGAACGCACCCCAAAACATGACCCTGAACCCCACCCCATTGACCAAATCCACCCCAAACCCACCCCAATGGCCAAATCCACCCCAAACCCATCCCATTGACCGAACTCACCCCAAAACACGACCCCAAACTCATCCCATTGGCCAAATCGAGCCCAGACCCACCCCAGTGGCCAAACCCACCCCAAAACACGACCCCCAAACCCATCCCATTGGCCAAATCCACCCCAAACCCACCCCATTGACCAAACCCACCCCAAAACACGACCCCAAACCCATCCCAGTGGCCAAACCCACCCCAAAACTCATCCCATTGACTGAACCCACCCCAAAACCCACCCCAAACCCACCCCAGTGGCCAAACCCATCCCAAAACACGACCCCAAACCCACCCCATTGGCCAAACCCACCCCAAACTCATCCCATTGACTGAGCCCACCCCAAAACTCATCCTGTTACCCAAACCCACCCCAAACCCACCCCATTGGGACCAAACCCACCCCAAACCCCCATCCCAGTGGCCACACCCACCCCAAAACATGACCCCAAACCCATCCCATTGACCGAACCCATCCCAAACCCCATCCCACTGACCAAATCGATCCCAAATCCATCCTGTTGCCCAAATCTACCCCAAAACATGACCCCAAACTCACCCCAGTGACCAAACCCACCCCAAAACACGACCCCAAACCCATCCCATTGACCAAACCCATCCCAAAACCCATCCTGTTACCCAAACCCACCCCAAACTCACCCCAGTGACCAAACCCATCCCAAAACACAACCCCAAACCCATCCCATTGACTGAACCCACCCCAAACTCACCCCAGTGACCAAACCCACCCCAAAACACGACCCCAAACCCATCCCATTGACTGAACCCATCCCAAACCCATCCTGTTACCCAAACCCACCCCAAACCCATCCTGAACCCCATCCCATTGGCCAAACCCCCCCAAAACACGACCCCAAACCATACCCCATTGGCCAACCCCACCCCAAACCCATCCCATTGGCCAAATCCACCCCAAACCCCACCCCATTGACTGAACCCATCCCAAAATTCATCCCATTGACCAAACCCACCCCAAAACACGACCCCAAACCCCACCCCAGTGGCCAAACCCACCCCAAACCCATCCAATTGACCAAACCCACCCCAAACCTCATCCCATTGACTGAACGCACCCCAAAACACGACCCCAAACCCCACCCCATTGGCCAAACCCACCCCAAACCCATCCCATTGACTGAACGCACCCCAAACCCCACCCCATTGGCCAAACCCATCCCAAACTCATCCCACTGACTGAACCCATCCCAAAACTCATCCTATTACCTAAACCCACCCCAAACCCACCCCAGTGGCCAAACCCACCCCAAAACACGACCCCAAACCCCACCCCATTGGCCAAATCCACCCCAAACCCACCCCATTGACCGAACCCACCCCAAAACACGACCCCAAAATCATCCCATTGACTGAACCCACCCCAAACTCATCCCATTGACTGAACCCATCCCAAAACCCATCCTGTTACCCAAACCCACCCCAAACCCATCCTGAACCCCATCCCAGTGGCCAAACCCCCCCAAAACACGACCCCAAACCCATCCCACTGACTGAACCCACCCCAAACCCACCCCATTGACTGAACCCACCCCAAAACACGACCCCAAACCCATCCCATTGACTGAACCCATCCCAAAACTCATCCTGTTACCCAAACCCACCCCAAACCCATCCCATTGACCAACCCCACCCCAAACCCATCCCAGCGGCCAAACCCACCCCAAAACACGACCCCAAACCCACCCCATTGACTGAACCCATCCTAAGCCCCATCCCAGTTGCCAACCCCACCCCAAACTCATCCCATTGACCGAAACCACCCCAAAACACGACCCCAAACTCACCCCATTGACCAAACCCATTCCAAACCCACCCCATTGGCCAAACCCACCCCAAAACACGACCCCAAACCCCACCCCATTGGCCAAACCCACCCCAAAACTCATCCCATTGACTGAACCCATCCCAAAACTCATCCTGTTACCCAAACCCACCCCAAACCCATCCCAGTGGCCAAACCCACCCCATTGACCGAACCCACCCCAAAACACGACCCCAAACTCATCCCATTGACTGAACCCACCCCAAACCCACCCCACTGACTGAACCCATCCCCAAACACGAGCCCAAACCCCACCCCGGTGGCCAAACCCCTCTGGGGCCGTACCTGGGACATCCCCTCCATGTCCAGCTGGACCAGCTCGGCCTGGTTGAACTGGAGCAGGGCCATCCCCACGCGGAACACGATCTCCAGCCCCTGCCGACGGCCCCAACCGGTCACTGGGGCCACCATGGCCACCCCGGGGCCACCACGGCCACCCCAGGGTCACCACGGGTCAGCCCTGGGTCATTTCACCCAGCCTTGGGGCCACCACGGCCACCCTGGGGCCACCATGGCTGGCCTGCGACCACCAGGGGTCATCCCTGGGTCATTTCACCCAGCCTTGGGGCCACCATGGCCACCCTGGGGCCACCATGACCACTCCAGGGCCACCACGGGTCATCCCTGGCTCATTTCACCCAGCCTTGGGGCCACCATGGCCACCCCGGGGCCACCATGGCTGGCCTGAGACCACCAGGGGTCATCCCTGGGTCATTTCACCCAGCCTTGGGGCCACCTCAGCCAGCCCAGGGCCACCACAGCCACTCCAGGGCCACCACGGCCATCCCAGGGCCACCACGGGTCATCCCTGGGTCATTTCACCCAGCCTTAGGGCCACCATGGCCACCCTGGGGCCACCTCAGGCCACCCTGGGGCCACCATGGCCACCCTGGGGCCACCAAGGGTCATCCCTGGGTCATTTCACCCAGCCTTGGGGCCACCATGGCCACCCCGGGGCCACCACAGCCACCCCAGGGTCACCACGGGTCAGCCCTGGGTCATTTCACCCAGCCTTGGGGCCACCTCAGGCCACCCTGGGGCCACCTCAGGCCACCCTGGGGCCACCATGACCACCCTGGGGCCACCAAGGGTCATCCCTGGGTCATTTCACCCAGCCTTAGGGCTACCACAACCACCCTGGGGCCACCATGGCTGGCCTGAGACCACCAGGGGTCATCCCTGGGTCATTTCACCCAGCCTTGGGGCCACCATGGCCACCCTGGGGCCACCATGACCACCCCAGGGCCACCATGACCACCCTGGGGCCACCAAGGGTCATCCCTGGGTCATTTCACCCAGCCTTGGGGCCATCATGGCCACCCTGGGGCCACCATGGCCACTCCAGGGCCACCACGGGTCATCCCTGGGTCATTTCACCCAGCCTTAGGGCCACCATGGCCACCCTGGGGCCACCACGGGTCTGCCCTGGGTCATTTCACCCATCCTTGGGGCCACCTTGGCCACCACGGGGCCACCACAGCCACCCTGGGGCCACCATGGCTGGCCTGAGACCACCAGGGGTCATCCCTGGGTCATTTCACCCAGCCTTGGGGCCACCTCAGGCCACCCTGGGGCCACCATGGCCACCCTGGGGCCACCATGACCACCCCAGGGCCACCACGGCCATCCCAGGGCCACCACGGGTCATCCTTGGGTCATTTCACCCAACCTTGGGGCCACCATGGCCACCCTGGGGCCACCACGGCCACCCTGGGGCCACTTCTGGTCATCCCAGGGTCACTCTGGGCCAGCCCGGGGCCACCAAGGCCACGCTGGGGCCACCTCAGGTCACTCTGGGGTCACCTGGGCTGGCCTGGGGCCACCAAGGCCACTCTGGGGCCACCTCAGGTCACTCCGGGGCCACCTGGGCCAGCCCAGGGCTGCTTTTGAGGGATTTGGCTCCATCCCAAATCCTGCGGGGTTGGTGCCACCCCAAAGCCAAACTTGGAGGGATTTGGTCCCATCCCAAATTTTTGATGGATTTGATCCCACCCCAAACCCCAAATTTTAAGGAATTTTGTCCAATCCCAACCCCATTTTTAAGGAATTTAATCCCAACCCCAAACCCATTTTTAAGGGATTTTATCCCAACCCCAAACCCCAAATTTTAAGGAATTTTGTCCAAACCCCAACCCCATTTTAAGGGATTTTGTCCCAACCCCAAACCCAAATTTTGATGGATTTTATCCCAACCCCAACCCCATTTTTAAGGGATTTGATCCCAACCCCAACCCCATTTTTAAGGGATTTGATCCCAACCCCAACCCCAATTTTAAGGAATTTAATCCCAACCCCAACCCCAAATTCCAATAGATTCAATCCCAACCCCAAACCCAAATTTTGATGGATTTGATCCCAACCCCAAACCCAAATTTTAAGGAATTTTATCCCAACCCCAAACCCCAATTTTTAAGGAATTTTGTCCCAACCCCAACCCCATTTTAAGGGATTTTGTCCCAACCCCAAACCCAAATTTTGATGGATTTTATCCCAACCCCAACCCCATTTTTAAGGAATTTGGTCCCACCCCAAACCCATTTTTAAGGGATTTAATCCCAACCCCAAACCCAAATTTTAAAGGAATTTTATCCAACCCCAACCCCATTTTTAAGGAATTTAACCCCAACCCCAAACCCAAATTCCAACGGATTTAATCCCAACCCCAACCCCATTTTTAATGGATTTTATCCCAACCCCAACCCCATTTTTAATGGATTCAATCCCAACCCCAACCCCAAATTTTGATGGATTTGGTCCCACCCCAAACCCATTTTTAAGGAATTTAATCCCAACCCCAAACCCATTTTTAAGGGATTTTATCCCAACCCCAAACCCAAATTTTAAGGAATTTTATCCCAACCCCAACCCCATTTTTAACAGATTTTATCCCAACCCCAACCCCATTTTTAAGTGATTTTATCCCACCCCAAACCCATTTTTAAGGAATTTAATCCCAACCCCAAATTTTAAGGGATTTTATCCCAACCCCAAACCCAAATTTTAAGGAATTTAATCCCAACCCCAAACCCATTTTTAAGGGATTTTATCCCAACCCCAAACCCTTTTTTAAGGAATTTAATCCCAACCCCAACCCCAAATTCCAACGGATTTAATCCCAACCCCAACCCCAAATTCCAATGGATTCAATCCCAACCCCAACCCATTTTGACGGAATTTAGTCCCACCCCAACCCCATTTTTAACAGATTTTATCCCAACCCCAACCCCAAATTTTAAGGGAATTTATCTCACCCCAAACCCATTTTTAAGGAATTTAATCCCAACCCCAACCCCATTTTTAATGGATTTTATCCCAACCCCAACCCCAAATTCCAATGGATTCAATCCCAACCCCAACCCCAAATTCCAACGGATTCAATCCCAACCCCAACCCCATTTTAAGGAATTTAACCCCAACCCCAACCCCAAATTCCAACGGATTCACCCCAACCCCAACTCCCATTTTTAGGAATTTTATCCCAACCCCAACCCCATTTTTAACAGATTTGATCCCAACCCCAACCCCAAATTTTAAAGGAATTTTATCCAACCCCAACCCCATTTTAAGGAATTTAACCCCCAACCCCAACCCCAAATTCCAACGGATTCACCCCAACCCCAACTCCCATTTTAATCCATTTTACCCCTTCCAACCCCAAATTTTCCCCCTCTCTTCCCCCGCCCTCCTCCCCTAAAATCCCACGGGATCCTCCCGGCGTCCCCACAAGTCGGGAGCGGGATTTTTTTTGGGGCTACCTCGTACATGAAGATGTCGAAGACGCGCGTGGCCACGGGCAGGGGGAAGGTGGTGAGGAAGAGTGTGAGGAACCAGGACGAGGCGTACATGGAGGTGAGGAAGCTCTGCGAGCGGAAGTGCACGTTCAGCTCCGGCAGCTGCTCCTGCGACCCCAAAAAAAAAAAACCACCGGGAATTCGGGATGGGGGAACGGGGGAAGGTTGGGATGGGGTTTGGGATGGGGGAGGAGGGAAGGTTCTGGGAGAGGAAGGGGTTGGGGGGTGGTGGGACAGGGGGTTTGGGGGTGGTTGTGGTTGGGGGGTTTTGGGGATGGTTCTTGGATCTTGTGGATGGTCCTTTGGGGTCTCATGGATGGTCCCTGGATCTCATGGATGGTCCTTTGGGGTCTCATGGATGGTCCTTGGATCTCATGGATGGTCCCTGGATCTCATGGATGGTCCTTGGATCCCATGGATGGTCCTTTAGGGACCCATGGATGGTCCCTGGATCTCATGGATGGTCCTTTGGGGTCTCATGGATGGTCCCTG
Organism: Cyanocitta stelleri; assembly: GCA_026167965.1. Lineage (NCBI taxonomy): Eukaryota > Metazoa > Chordata > Aves > Passeriformes > Corvidae > Cyanocitta > Cyanocitta stelleri. Next base: position 40,654 of record JANXIP010000169.1, read on the forward strand.
GATCTCATGGATGGTCCTTGGATCCCATGGATGGTCCTTTAGGGACCCATGGATGGTCCCTGGATCTCATGGATGGTCCTTGGATCCCATGGATGGTCCTTTAGGGACCCATGGATGGTCCCTGGATCTCATGGAGGGTCCTTTGGGGTCTCATGGATGGTCCTTGAATCTCATGGATGGTCCCTGGATCTCATGGATGGTCTTTTGGGGTCCCATAAATTGTCCCTTTGGGGTTTCATGGATGGTCCTTTGGGGGTCCCATGGATGGTCCTTTAGGGGTCCCATGGATGGTTCCTTTAGGGGTCCCATGGATGGTCCCTGGATCCCATGGATGGTCCTTTAGGGACCCATAAATTGTCCCTTTGGGGTTTCACGGATGGTCCTTGGATCCCATGGATGGCTCCTTTGGGGGTGCCATAAATTGTCCCTTTGGGGGTTTTGTGGATGGTCCTTGGATCCCATGGATGGTTCCTCTGGGGAACTCATGGATGGTCCCTGGATTCCATGGATGGTCCCTGGATCTCATGGATGGTCCTTTGGGGTCTCATGGATGATCTTTAGATCCCATGGATGGTCCTTTGGGGGTCCCATGGATGGTCCTTTGGGGTCTCGTGGATGGTCCTTGGATCCCATGGATGATCCTTTAGGGTCCCATAAATTGTCCCTTTGGGGTCTCGAGGATGGTCCTTGGATCTCATGGATGATCCTTTGGGGTCTCATGGATGGTCCTTGAATCTCATGGATGGTCCCTGGATCCCATGGATGGTCCTTTGGGGTCCCATAAATTGTCCCTTTGGGGTTTCATGGATGGTCCTTGGATCCCATGGATGGTCCTTTGGGGGTCCCATGGATGGTCCTTGGATCTCATGGATGGTCCTTTGGGGTCTCATGGATGGTCCTTGGATCCCATGGATGGTTCCTCTGGGGAACTCGTGGATGGTCCTTTGGGGTCTCATGGATGGTCCTTGAATCTCATGGATGGTCCCTGGACCTCATGGGTGGTCCTTTGGGGTCCCATAAATTGTCCCTTTGGGGTCTCATGGATGGTCCTTGAATCCCATGGATGGTCCTTTGGGGGTCCCATGGATGGTCCTTGGATCCCATGGATGGTCCTTGAATCCCATGGATGGTCCTTTAGGGGTCTCATGGATGGTCCTTGGATCTCATGGATGGTTCCTCTGGGGAACTCATGGATGGTCCTTTAGGGACCCATGGATGGTCCTTTGGGGTCTCATGGATGGTCCTTTGGGGTCTCATGGATGGTCCCTGGACCTCATGGATGGTCCTTTGGGGTCTCATGGATGGTCCTTGGATCCCATGGATGGTCCTTTGGGGTCTCATGGATGGTCCTTTGGGGATCTCATGGATGGTCCCTGGATCTCATGGATGGTCCTTTGGGGTCTCATGGATGGTCCCTGGATCTCATGGAGGGTCCTTTGGGATGCCATAAATTGTCCCTTTGGGGTCTCGTGGATGGTCCTTTAGGGGTCTCATGGATGGTCCTTTGGGGGTCCCATGGATGGTCCTTGAATCCCATGGATGGTCCCTGGATCCCATGGATGGTCCTTTGGGGTCCCATAAATTGTCCCTTTGGGGTTTCATGGATGGTCCTTGAATCTCATGGATGGTTCTTGGATCCCATGGATGGTCCTTGGATCTCATGGATGGTTCCTTTAGGGACTCATGGATGGTCCCTGGATCTCATGGATGGTCCTTTGGGGTCCCATAAATTGTCCCTTTGGGGTTTCACGGATGGTCCTTGGATCCCATGGATGGTTCCTTTGGGGGGTCCCATAAATTGTCCCTTTGGGGGTTTTGTGGATGGTCCTTGGATCCCATGGATGGTTCCTCTGGGGAACTCATGGATGGTCCCTGGATTCCATGGATGGTCCCTGGATCTCATGGATGGTCCTTTGGGGTCTCATGGATGATCTTTAGATCCCATGGATGGTCCTTTGGGGGTCCCATGGATGGTCCTTTGGGGTCTCGTGGATGGTCCTTGGATCCCATGGATGATCCTTTAGGGTCCCATAAATTGTCCCTTTGGGGTCTCGAGGATGGTCCTTGGATCTCATGGATGGTCCTTTGGGGTCTCATAGATGGTCCTTGAATCTCATGGATGGTCCTTGAATCTCATGGATGGTTCTTGGATCCCATGGATGGTCCTTGGATCTCATGGATGGTTCCTTTAGGGACTCATGGATGGTCCTTCAGGGGTCTCATGGATGGTCCTTCAGGGGTCTCATGGATGGTCCCTGGATCTCATGGATGGTCCTTTGGGGTCCCATAAATTGTCCCTTTGGGGTTTCACGGATGGTCCTTGAATCCCATGGATGGTTCCTTTGGGGGTCCCATAAATTGTCCCTTTGGGGGTTTTGTGGATGGTCCTTGGATCCCATGGATGGTCCTTTGGGGGGTCCCATGGATGGTCCTTTGGGGGTCCCATGGATGGTCCTTTGGGGTCTCAAGGATGGTCCTTTGGGGTCTCATGGATGATCTTTGGATCTCATGGATGATCCTTTGGGATCTCATGGATGGTTCCTTTGGGGTCTCGTGGATGGTCCTTGGATCCCATGGATGGTCCTTTGGGGGTCCCATGGATGGTTCCTTTGGGGTTTCATGGATGGTCCTTGGATCTCATGGATGGTCCTTTAGGGGTCTCATGGATGGTCCTTTAGAGTCCCATAAATTGTCCCTTCAGGGTCTCGTGGATGATCTTTGGATCCCATGGATGGTCCTTGGATCTCATGGATGGTCCTTGAATCCCATGGATGGTCCCTGGATCTCATGGATGGTCCCTGGATCTCATGGATGGTCCCTGGATCTCATGGATGGTCCCTGGATCTCATGGATGGTTCCTCTGGGGAACTCATGGATGGTCCTTTATGGGACCCATGGATGGTCCTTTGGGGGTGCCATAAATTGTCCCTCTGGGGATCTCATGGTTGGTCCTTTGGGGGTCTCATGGATGGTCCTTGGATCCCATGGATGGTCCTTTAGGGGGTCCCATGGATGGTCCTTGGATCTCATGGATGGTTCCTCTGGGGAACTCATGGATGGTCCTTTATGGGACTCATGGATGGTTCCTTTGGGGGTGCCATAAATTGTCCCTTTGGGGTCTCATGGATGGTCCTTGGGTCCCATGGATGGTCCTTTAGGGGGTCCCATGGATGGTCCTTTGGGGGTCCCATGGATGGTTCCATTGGGGGTCCCATGGATGGTTCCTTTAGGGATTTTATGGATGGTCCCTGGATTCCATGGATGGTCCCTGGATCTCATGGATGGTTCTTGGATCCCATGGATGGTCCTTGGATCTCATGGATGGTCCCTGGATCTCATGGATGGTCCTTTGGGGTCCCATGGATGGTCCTTTGGGGGTTCCATGGATGGTCCTTGGATCCCATGGATGGTCCCTGGATCTCATGGATGGTTCCTCTGGGGAACTCATGGATGGTCCTTTATGGGTCCCATGGATGGTCCTTTGGGGGTTCCATAGATGGTTCTTTGGGGATCCCATGGATGGTCCTTGAATCCCACAGATGGTCCCTTGGGCGTCTCATGGATGGTCCTTTGGTGGTCCCATAAATCATCCCTTTGAGGGTCTCCTGGATGGGTTTGGGGGCTCTCATGGATGGGTTTGGGGGCTCTCCTGGGGGTTCCTGGCTCTCCTGGATGGGTTTGGGGGCTCTCCTGGATGGGTTTGGGGGCTCTCCTGGATGGGTTTGGGGGGCTCTCCTGGGGGTTTGGGGGCTCATGGATGGGTTTGGGGGCTCTCCTGGATGGGTTTGGGGGCTCTCCTGGATGGGTTGGGGGGCTCTCATGGATGGGTTTGGGGGCTCTCCTGGATGGGTTTGGGGGCTCTCCTGGATGGGTTGGGGGGCTCTCATGGATGGGTTTGGGGGCTCTCCTGGGGGTTCCTGGCTCTCCTGGATGGGTTTGGGGGCTCTCCTGGATGGGTTTGGGGGCTCTCCTGGATGGGTTTGGGGGGCTCTCCTGGGGTTTGGGGGCTCATGGATGGGTTTGGGGGCTCTCATGGGGGTTTGGGGGCTCTCATGGATGGGTTTGGGGGCTCTCATGGGGGTTTCTGGGTTCTCACGGATGGGTTTGGGGGCTCTCATGGATGGTCCTTTGGAGGCTCTCCTGGGGGTTTGGGGGCTCTCCTGGATGGGTTTGGGGGCTCTCATGGATGGGTTTGGGGGCTCTCCTGGGGGTTCCTGGCTCTCATGGATGGTCCCTGAAGTGTCCCACAGATGGTCCCTTTGGGGGTTCTCATGGAAGGGTTTGGGGGCTCTCCTGGGCGTTCCTGGGTCTCCTGGGTGGGTCTGGGGGCTCTCCTAGGGGTTCCTGGCTCTCGTGGATGGTCCTTTGGGGGCTCTCGTGGATGGTCCTTTGGGGGCTCTCCTGGATGGGTTTGGGGGCTCTCCTGGATGGGTTTGGGGGTTCTCCTGGATGGGTTTGGGGGCTCTCGTGGATGGTCCTTTGGGGGCTCTCCTGGGGTTTGGGGGCTCTCCTGGATGGGTTTGGGGGCTCTCGTGGATGGGTTTGGGGGTTCTCCTGGATGGGTTTGGGGGTTCTCCTGGATGGCTTTGGGGGTTCTCCTGGATGGGTTTGGGGGTTCTCCTGGATGGCTTTGGGGCTCTCCTGGATGGGTTGGGGGGCTCTCCTGGATGGGTTTGGGGGCTCTCCTGGATGGCTTTGGGGGTTCTCCTGAGCCTTCCTGGCTCTCACAGCTGATCCCTCACATATCCCCCCAGACGATCCCTTCGGGGGCTCTCCCTGATGTTCCCCCTCAACCACCGCCGATTCTTGGAGCATCTCCAAGCCCCTCCCAGGACCCAGCCATGGAGGATCCAGCTGAGGGGCCACCTCAGGCCCCTCTGTGCCCGTCCCTGGTGGCCCCACCTGGAGCAGGAACTCGAACTGGTAGATGCAGAGCCCCAGCTCGGCCATGCTGGGCTTGAAGAGCTCGCGCAGGCGGTACTCCTGCATCAGGCGCACGAAGACGCAGAAGGCCTCCTCCTCCGGCATCTGCGGGGCCGGGAAACGTGGGATTCCCGGGGAATTCCCAAAAAAAAACCCCCTTGGGATCCCCGGGGAATTCCCAAAAAAAACCCCCCTTGGGATCCCTGGGGAATTCCCAAAAAAACCCCTTTGGGATCCCCAGGGAATTCCCAAAAAAAACCCCTTGGGATCCCTGGGGAATTCCCAAAAAAAACCCCCCCTGGGATCCCTGGGGAATTCCCAAAAAAAACCCCTTGGGATCCTCGTGAAACACCCAGGATTCCCATGGAACCCCTGGAATTCCCAAAAAAACTCCCTTGGGATCCCTGGGGAATTCCCAAAAAAAACCCCCTTGGGATCCCCAGGGAATTGCCAAAAAAACCCCTTTGGGATCCCCGGGGAATTGCCAAAAAAAACCCCCCTTGGGATCCCCGGGGAATTCCCAAAAAAAACCCCTTGGGATCCCCGGGGAATTCCCAAAAAAAAACCCCCCCTGGGATCCCTGGGGAATTCCCAAAAAAAACCCCTTGGGATCCTCGTGAAACACCCAGGATTCCCATGGAACCCCTGGAATTCCCAAAAAAACTCCCTTGGGATCCCCGGGGAATTCCCAAAAAAACCCCCTTGGGATCCCTGGGGAATTCCCAAAAAAACCCCCAGAATTCCCAGAAAACCCCCAGAATTCCCACAAAAACCCCCAGAATTCCCAAAAAAACCCCCAGAATTCCCAGAAAATTCCCACAATTCCCACAAAAAAACCCAGAATTCCCAGAACACCCCCAGAATTCCCCCCAAATCCCCTCAGAATTCCAGAAAACCCCCGGTATTCCCATAAAACACCCAGAATTCCCAGAAAAATCCCTGGAATTCCCACAAAATCCCCACAGAATCCCCCCAAACCCCTCAGAATTCCCATAAAACACCCAGAATTCCCAGAAACCCCCCAGAATTCCCAAAAAAAACCCCTGGAATTTCCAGAAAATTCCCAGAATTCCCACAAAAACCCCCAAAATTCCCATAAAAACCCCTGCAATTCCCACCAAATCCCCTCAGAATTCCCAAAAAACCCCCGGAATTCCCAAAAAAAACCCCCAGAATTCCCAGAAAACCCCCAGAATTCCCACAAAACCCCCAAAATTCCCAGAAAACCCCCAGAATTCCCATAAAACACCCAGAATTCCCAGAAAAACCCCCGGAATTCCCAGAAAAGGCCCGGAATTCCAGAAAAACCCCAACAGAATTCCCAGAAAACCCTTGCAATTCCCACAAAACCTCTTCAGAATTCCCAGAAAACCCCCCAGAATTCCACAAAACCCCGGAATTCCCAGAAAAATCCCCGGAATTCCCACAAAATCCCCACAGAATCCCCACAAACCCCCCAGAATTCCCACAAAATCCCCGCAATTCCCCCCAAATCCCCTCAGAATTCCCATAAAAACCCTCAGAATTCCCAGAAAAGCCCCAGAATTCCCACAAAATCCCCACAGAATTCCCACAAAACCCTCAGAATTCCCCCCAAAACTCCTCAGAATTCCCAAAAAAACCCCCGGAATTCCCAGAGAAACCCCCGGAATTCCCATAAAACACCCAGAATTCCAGAAAACCCCCAGAATCTCCACAAAACCCCCAGAATTCCCAAAAAAAGCCCCGGAATTCCCACAAAAACCCCCAGAATTCCCATAAAACCCCCAGAATTCCCAGAAAATTCCCACAATTCCCACAAAAAACCCCAGAATTCCCAGAAAAACCCCCGGAATTCCCACAAAACCCCCAGAATTCCCAGAAAAATCCCTGGAATTCCCACAAAATCCCCACAGAGTCCCCACAAACCCCTCAGAATTCCCACAAAACCCCCAAAATTCCCATAAAACCCCCCAGAATTCCCCCCAAAACTCCTCAGAATTCCCACAAAACCCCCAGAATTCCCACAAAATCCCCCCAGAATTCCAGAAAACCCCAGAATCCCCACAAAACCCTCAGAATTCCCCACAAAACCCCCGGAATTCCCACAAAACCCCTGCAATTCCCAGAAAACCCCTCAGAATTCCCAGAAAACCCCCAGAATTCCCATAAAACACCCAGAATTCCCAGAAAAACCCCTAGAATTCCCATAAAACCCCCCAGAATTCCCACCAAATCCCCACAGAATTCCCACAAAACCCTCAGAATTCCCAGAAAAGCCCCGGAATTCCCAAAAAAAGCCCCGGAATTCCCACCTGCATCAGCAGCAGTCCCACGATGAAGGCGCTGCCCTGGCAGTAGCCGACCTCCCGATCCACCAGGGAATAGGCCTGGAAAAAAAGAGGGAAAATCCCCCAAAATGCCGGGATTGGGGCGGCCTCGGGGGCGGGAATTCCCAGGGAATTCCCAGCGGGAAGAGCGAGGCCGGAACGAGGCTTCGGGGAGGAAAAGGGGAAAAGGAACGGCGGCGCTTCCGGGGGGGAGAAAATCCCGCGGGGAATTTGGGGTGGGAGCAAATCCCTGAAAATTTGGGATGAAACCAAATCCCTGAAAATTTGGGGTGGAACCAAATCCCTGAAAAATGGGATTGGGGTGGAGCCAAATCCCTGAAAATTTGGGGTGGAATCAAATCCCTGAAAATTTGGGGTGGGATCAAATCCCTTAAAAATTCTGGGATGAGACCAAATCCCTGAAAAATGGGATTGGGGTGGAGCCAAATCCCTCAAAATTTGGGGTGGAATCAAATCCCTGAAAATTTGGGATGGGATCAAATTCCTTAAAAATGGGATTGGGGTGGAGCCAAATCCCTCAAAATTTGGGATGGAACCAAATCCCTTAAAAATTCTGGGATGGGACCAAATCCCCGAAAATCTGGGGTGGGAGCAAATCCCTGAAAAATGGGGTTGGGGTGGGACCAAATCCCTGAAAATTTGGGGTGGAATCAAATCCCCTAAAAATGGGATTGGGGTGGGAGCAAATCCCTGAAAATTTGGGATGAAACCGAATCTCTTAAAAATGGGATTGGGATGGGACCAAATCCCTCAAAATTTGGGGTGGGAGCAAATCCCTGAAAATTTGGGGTGGGATCAAATCCCTTAAAAATTCTGGGATGGGACCAAATCCCTGAAAAATGGGTTTGGGGTGGAGCCAAATCCCTCAAAATTTGAGTTTGGGATGGGACCAAATCCCTCAAAATCTGGGGTGGGACCAAATCCCTTAAAAACGGGGTTGGGATGGAGCCAAATCCCTGAAAATTTGGGATGGAACCAAATCCCTTAAAAATTCTGGGATGGGACCAAATCCCCGAAAATCTGGGGTGGGAGCAAATCCCTGAAAATTTGGGATGAAATCAAATCCCTGAAAATTTGGGGTGGGATCAAATCCCTGAAAAATGGGATTGGGGTGGAGCCAAATCCCTCAAAATTTGAATTTGGGATGGGATCAAATTCCTTAAAAATGGGATTGGGGTGGAGCCAAATCCCTGAAAATTTGAGTTTGGGATGGGACCAAATCCCTCAAAATCTGGGGTGGGACCAAATCCCTTAAAATGGGATTGGGGTGGGACCAAATCCCTGAAAATTTGGAATGAAACCAAATCTCTTAAAAATTCTGGGATGGGACCAAATCCCTCAAAATTTGAATTTGGGATGGCACCAAATCCCTTGGAAATTTTGAGGTGGAATCAAATCCCTTAAAAATGGGTTTGGGGTGGAGCCAAATCCCTCAAAATTTGAGTTTGGGATGGGACCAAATCCCTCAAAATCTGGGGTGGGACCAAATCCCTGAAAAATGGGTTGGGGTGGCCCCAAAAATGGCTTTGGGGTGGGACCAAAAATGGGTTTGGGGTGAGACCAAAAATGGGTTTGGGGGTGGCCCCAAAAATTCGTTTGGGGTGGCTCCAAAAATGGGTTTGGGGTGGGAGCAAAAATGGGTTTGGGGTGGCCCCAAAAATGGGTTTGGGGTGGGAGCAAAAATGGGTTTGGGGTGAGACCAAAAATGGGTTTGGGGTGGCCCCAAAAATGGGTTTGGGGTGGGACCAAAAATGGGTTTGGGGTGACCCCAAAAATTCGCTTGGAGTGGACGCAAAAATGGGTTTGGGGTGGCCCCAAAAATTCGTTTGGGGTGGGAGCAAAAATGGGTTTGGGGTGACCCCAAAAATGGGTTTGGGGGGGCTCCAAAAATGGGTTTGGGGTGACCCCAAAAATGGGTTTGGGGTGGGACCAAAAATGGGTTTGGGGTGGCTCCAAAAATGGGTTTGGGGTGGGACCAAAAATGGGTTTGGGGTGAGACCAAAAATGGGTTTGGGGTGGCTCCAAAAATGGGTTTGGGGTGGGACCAAAAATGGGTTTGGGGTGACCCCAAAAATGGGTTTGGGGTGGCTCCAAAAATGGGTTTGGGGTGGGACCAAAAATGGGTTTGGGGTGAGACCAAAATGGGTTTGGGGTGGCTCCAAAATGGCTTTGGGGTGGGACCAAAAATGGGTTTGGGGTGAGACCAAAAATGGGTTTGGGGTGGGAGCAAAAATGGGTTTGGGGTGGCCCCAAAAATGGGTTTGGGGTGGCTCCAAAAATGGGTTTGGGGTGAGACCAAAAATGGGTTTGGGGTGGGAGCAAAAATGGGTTTGGGGTGGGAGCAAAAATGGGTTTGGGGTGGGACCAAAAATGGGTTTGGGGTGGGGACCAAAAATGGGTTTGGGGTGAGACCAAAAATGGGTTTGGGGTGGGACCAAAAATGGGTTTGGGGTGGCCCCAAAAATGGGTTTGGGGTGGGACCAAAAATGGGTTTGGGGTGAGACCAAAAATGGGTTTGGGGTGGGACCAAAAATGGGTTTGGGGTGGCCCCAAAAATGGGTTTGGGGTGGGACCAAAAATGGGTTTGGGGTGACCCCAAAAATGGGTTTGGGGTGGCTCCAAAAATGGGTTTGGGGTGGGACCAAAAATGGGTTTGGGGTGGCCCCAAAAATGGGTTTGGGGTGACACCAAAAATGGGTTTGGGGTGGGACCAAAATTGGGTTTGGGGTGGCCCCAAAAATGGGTTTGGGGTGGCCCCAACCCCTCCTGAGGCCTCTCCACTGCCACTCCCACCCCATGGAGGTCCTGGGATCCCTGTCAGCTTCACGGCCTTGAGGAGCATCTCCTGATCCCGGCCCACCCCACATCCTGACCCCAAACCCGTGGCACCTTCATGACATTGAGGAGCATCTCCTGACCCTGTCCCTGTCCCCATGTCCCCGGTCCCTGTCACCTTCATGACCTTGCAAAGCATCTCCTGGCCCTGCTCCACCCCAGATCCTGACCCCAAACCTTTGTCACCTTCATGATGTTGAGGAGCACCTCCTGGCCCCACCCCTGTCCCAGTGTCCCCAAACCCCTGTCACCTTCATGACTCTGAGGAGCACCTCCTGTCCCCATGTCCCTGTCCCCGTGTCCCTGTCCCCGTGTCCCCGGTCCCTGTCACCTCCATGATGTTGAGGAGCACCTCCTGACCCTGTCCTAGTGCCACCCACATCCTGTCCCCAAACCCCTGTCACCTCCATGACATTGAGGAGCACCTCCTGACCCCATTCCTGTCCCCGTTCCTGTCCCCGTGTCCCCGGTCCCTGTCACCTCCATGATGTTGAGGAGCACCTCCTGACCCCGTTCCTGTCCCCGTTCCTGTCCCCATGTCCCTGATCTCTGTCACCTTCATGATGTTGAGGAGCATCTCCTGCCCTGTCCCCATCCCTGTCCCCAAACTTTTGTCATCTCCATGACATTGAGGAGCACCTCCTGTCCCCATCCCCTGTCCCCATGTCCCCGGTTCTGTCACCTTCATGACCTTGCAGAGCACCTCCTGGCCCTGTCCCACCCCAGATCCCCGTGTCCCCAAACCCGTGTCACCTTCATGACCTTGCAGAGCACCTCCTGGCCCTGTCCCACCCCAGATCCCCGTGTCCCCAAACCCCTGTCACCTTCATGATGTTGAGGAGCATCTCCTGGGCCCATCCCATCCCTGTCCCAGTGTCCCCAATCTCTGTCACCTTCATGACATTGAGGAGCACCTCCTGTCCCCATGTCCCTGTCCCCGTGTCCCCGGTCCCTGTCACCTTCATGACGTTGAGGAGCACCTCCTGACCCCGTTCCTGTCCCCGTTCCTGTCCCCATGTCCCCGATCTCTGTCACCTTCATGATGTTGAAGAGCATCTCCTGGCCCTGTCCCCATCCCGGTCCCCAAACTTTTGTCATCTCCATGACATTGAGGAGCACCTCCTGTCCCCATCCCTGTCCCCATGTCCCCGGTTCCTGTCAGCTTCATGACCTTGCAAAGCATCTCCTGACCCTGCTCCACCCCAGATCCTGACCCCAAACCTTTGTCACCTTCATGATGTTGAGGAGCACCTCCTGGCCCTGTCCCTGTCCCAGTGTCCCCAATCTCTGTCACCTCCATGACGTTGAGGAACAGCTCCTGTCCCCATCCCTGTCCCCGTGTCCCTGTCCCCGTGTCCCCGGTCCCTGTCACCTCCATGATGTTGAGGAGCACCTCCTGACCCTGTCCCAGTGCCACCCCACATCCTGTCCCCAAACCCCTGTCACCTCCATGACATTGAGGAGCACCTCCTGACCCCGTTCCTGTCCCCGTTCCTGTCCCCATGTCCCTGATCTCTGTCACCTTCATGATGTTGAAGAGCATCTCCTGGCCCTGTCCCCATCCCTGTCCCCAAACTTTTGTCATCTCCATGACATTGAGGAGCACCTCCTGACCCCGTTCCTGTCCTCATGTCCCCGGTTCCTGTCACCTTCATGACCTTGCAAAGCATCTCCTGGCCCTGCTCCACCCCAGATCCCCATGTCCCCAATCTCTGTCACCTCCATGATGTTGAGGAGCACCTCCTGGGCCCATCCCTGTCCCTGTGTCCCTGTCCCCATGTCCCTGATCTCTGTCACCTTCATGACCTTTCAAAGCATCTCCTGGCCCTGTTCCACCCCAGATCCTGACCCCAAACCTTTGTCACCTCCATGACATTGAAGAGCACCTCCTGGCCCCACCCCTGTCCCAGTGTCCCCAAACCCCTGTCACCTTCATGACCTTGCAGAGCACCTCCTGGCCCTGTCCCACCCCAGATCCCCGTGTCCCCAAACCCCTGTCACCTTCATGATGTTGAGGAGCATCTCCTGGGCCCATCCCCATCCCTGTCCCCATGTCCCCAATCTCTGTCACCTTCATGACCTTGCAAAGCATCTCCTGGCCCTGCTCCACCCCAGATCCCCATGTCCCCAATCTCTGTCACCTTCATGATGTTGAGGAGCATCTCCTGACCCTGTCCCTGTCCCCATGTCCCTGTCCCTGTGTCCCCAGTTCCTGTCACCTTCATGATGTTGAGGAGCACCTTCTGACCCTGTTCCAGTGCCACCCCACATCCTGCCCCCAAACCCGTGTCACCTCCATGACATTGAGGAGCACCTCCTGACCCTGTCCCTGTCCCCATGTCCCCGGTCCCTGTCACCTTCATGACCTTGCAAAGCATCTCCTGGCCCTGCTCCACCCCAGATCCTGACCCCAAACCTTTGTCACCTTCATGATGTTGAGGAGCACCTCCTGGCCCCACCCCTGTCCCAGTGTCCCCAAACCCCTGTCACCTTCATGACGTTGAGGAGCAGCTCCTGGGCCCATCCCCATCCCTGTCCCCGTGTCCCTGATCTCTGTCACCTTCATGACGTTGAAGAGCATCTCCTGGTCCTGTCCCGCCCCAGATCCTGTCCCCAATCTCTGTCACCTTCATGACATTGAGAAGCACCTCCTGGCCCCACCCCTGTCCCAGTGTCCCCAAACCCGTGTCACCTTCATGACCTTGCAGAGCACCTCCTGGCCCTGTCCCACCCCAGATCCCCGTGTCCCCAAACCCCTGTCACCTTCATGATGTTGAGGAGCATCTCCTGGGCCCATCCCCATCCCTGTCCCCATGTCCCCAATCTCTGTCACCTTCATGACCTTGCAAAGCATCTCCTGGCCCTGCTCCACCCCAGATCCCCATGTCCCCAATCTCCGTCACCTTCATGATGTTGAGGAGCACCTCCTGGGCCCATCCCTGTCCCCGTGTCCCTGTCCCTGTGTCCCCAGTTCCTGTCACCTTCATGATGTTGAGGAGCACCTTCTGACCCTGTCCCAGTGCCACCCCAGATCCTGTCCCCAAACCTTTGTCACCTCCATGACATTGAGGAGCACCTCCTGACCCCGTTCCTGTCCCCGTTCCTGTCCCCATGTCCCTGATCTCTGTCACCTTCATGATGTTGAAGAGCACCTCCTGGCCCTGTCCCCATCCCTGTCCCCAAACTTTTGTCATCTCCATGACATTGAGGAGCACCTCCTGGCCCTGTCCCTGTCCCCATGTCCCCGGTTCCTGTCACCTTCATGACCTTGCAGAGCACCTCCTGGCCCTGTCCCACCCCAGATCCCCGTGTCCCCAAACCCCTGTCACCTTCATGATGTTGAGGAGCATCTCCTGGGCCCATCCCTGTCCCCATCCCTGTCCCCATCCCTGTCCCCAAACTTTTGTCACCTCCATGACATTGAGGAGCACCTCCTGACCCCGTTCCTGTCCTCATGTCCCCGGTTCCTGTCACCTTCATGACCTTGCAAAGCATCTCCTGGTCCTGTCCCACCCCCGATCCTGACCCCAAACCTTTGTCACCTCCATGATGTTGAGGAGCACCTCCTGGCCCCACCCCTGTCCCAGTGTCCCCAATCTCTGTCACCTTCATGACACTGAGGAGCACCTCCTGGCTCAATCCCTGTCCCTGTGTCCCCGGTCCCTGTCACCTCCATGATGTTGAGAAGCACCTCCTGACCCTGTCCCAGTGCCACCCCACATCCTGTCCCCAAACCTTTGTCACCTCCATGACATTGAGGAGCACCTCCTGACCCCGTTCCTGTCCCCGTTCCTGTCCCCATGTCCCTGATCTCTGTCACCTTCATGATGTTGAAAAGCATCTCCTGGCCCTGTCCCCATCCCTGTCCCCAAACTTTTGTCATCTCCATGACATTGAGGAGCACCTCCTGTCCCCATCCCTGTCCCCATGTCCCCGGTTCCTGTCAGCTTCATGACCTTGCAAAGCATCTCCTGGCCCTGCTCCACCCCAGATCCCCATGTCCCCAATCTCTGTCACCTTCATGACATTGAGGAGCATCTCCTGACCCTGTCCCTGTCCCCATGTCCCCGGTCCCTGTCACCTTCATGACCTTGCAAAGCATCTCCTGGCCCTGCTCCACCCCAGATCCTGACCCCAAACCTTTGTCACCTTCATGATGTTGAGGAGCACCTCCTGGCCCTGTCCCTGTCCCCATGTCCCCAAACCCCTGTCACCTCCATGACGTTGAGGAGCAGCTCCTGTCCCCATCCCTGTCCCCGTGTCCCTGTCCCCGTGTCCCTGTCCCCATGTCCCCGTCCCCGTGTCACCCCCATGACATTGAAGAGCACCTCCTGTCTCCATCCCTGTCCCCATGTCCCCAAACCCCTGTCACCTTCATGACGTTGAGGAGCAGCTCCTGTCTCCATCCCTGTCCCCGTGTCCTTGTCCCCCTGTCACCTCCATGACATTGAGGAGCACCTCCTGTCCCCATCCCTGTCCCCATGTCCCTGTCCCCGTGTCCCTGTCCCCGTGTCCCCGGTTCCTGTCACTTTCATAATGTTGAGGAGCACCTCCTGACCCTGTCCCAGTGCCACCCCAGATCCTGTCCCCAAACCTTTGTCACCTCCATGACATTGAGGAGCACCTCCTGACCCCGTTCCTGTCCCCCTGTCCCCGTCCCCATGTCCCTGGTCCCTGTCACCTTCATGACGTTGAGGAGCACCTCCTGTCCCCATCCCTGTCCCCATCCCTGTCCCCATCCCTGTCCCCGTGTCCCTGTCCCCGTGTCCCCGATCTCTGTCACCTTCATGACGTTGAAGAGCACCTCCTGTCTCCATCCCTGTCCCCATCCCTGTCCCCATGTCCCTGGTCCCTGTCACCTTCATGACGTTGAGGAGCATCTCCTGTCCCCATCCCTGTCCCCATCCCTGTCCCCATGTCCCCGTCCCCATGTCCCCGTCCCCATGTCCCCAAACCCCTGTCACCTTCATGACGTTGAAGAGCACCTCCTGTCTCCATCCCTGTCCCCATCCCTGTCCCCATGTCCCTGTCCCCATGTCCCTGTCCCCATGTCCCTGATCCCTGTGTCACCTTCATGACATTGAGGAGCACCTCCTGTCTCCATCCCTGTCCCCATGTCCCCGTCCCCGTGTCCCTGTCCCCATGTCCCTGATCTCTGTCACCTCCATGACATTGAGGAGCACCTCCTGTCCCCATCCCTGTCCCTGTGTCCCCGTCCCCATGTCCCCATCCCCGTGTCCCCATCCCCGTGTCACCTTCATGACGTTGAGGAGCACCTCCTGTCCCCATCCCTGTCCCCATGTCCCCGTCCCCATGTCCCCATCCCCGTGTCCCCATCCCCATGTCACCTTCATGACGTTGAGGAGCACCTCCTGTCCCCATCCCTGTCCCCATGTCCCTGTCCCCATGTCCCTGTCCCCATGTCCCCAAACCCCTGTCACCTTCATGACGTTGAGGAGCACCTCCTGTCCCCATCCCTGTCCCCATGTCCCTGTCCCCATGTCCCTGATCTCTGTCACCTCCATGACATTGAGGAGCACCTCCTGTCCCCATCCCTGTCCCCATGTCCCCGTCCCCATGTCCCTGTCCCCATGTCCCTGTCCCCGTGTCACCTCCATGACGTTGAGGAGCACCTCCTGTCCCCATCCCTGTCCCCATGTCCCTGTCCCCATGTCCCCATCCCCATGTCCCCATCCCCGTGTCCCTGTCCCCGTGTCACCTCCATGACGTTGAGGAGCACCTCCTGTCCCCATCCCTGTCCCCATGTCCCTGCCCCATCCCTGTCCCCATGTCCCTGTCCCCATATCCCTGTCCCCATGTCCCCAAACCCCTGTCACCTTCATGACGTTGAAGAGCACCTCCTGGCCCAGGCTGTCCTGGCCCTTGAAGAAGTCGTGCTCGGGGTAGGTGCGGGCGATGTCGCGGCGGATCAGGCGCTCGCAGGGCGACGACATCCGCAGCAGCTCCGAGTACTGGTGCCGCAGGGGCAGCTCGGCCGCGCTGCACAGCAGCTGCCACACGATGGCCCGGAAATGGTGCGGGATCCCCTTCCGGATCAGCTCCTGGGGACATTGGGACCCCAAATGTGACCCCAAATGGGACCCCAAACCCACCCCATTGACCCCAAACCCACCCCATTGACCCCAAACCCACCCCATTGACCCCAAACCCATCCCACTGTCCCTGTGCCAGGGCACAGCAGCTGCCACACGATGGCCCGGAAATGGTGCGGGATCCCCTTCTGCTCCTGGGGACATTGGGGTCAGTGTGACCCCAAATGGGACCCCAAATGGGACCCCAAACTCACCCCACTGACGCCAAACTCATCCCATTGCCACCAAGCTCATCCCATTGACCCCAAACTCATCCCATTGACCCCAAATGTGACCCCAAACCCATCCCATTGACGCCAAACTCATCCCATTGACCCCAAATGTGACCCCAAACTCATCCCATTGACCCCAAATGTGACCCCAAACTCACCCCATTGACGCCAAACTCATCCCATTGACTCCAACTCATCCCATTAACCCCAAATGGGACCCCAAACCTATTGACCCCAAACCCATCACACTGAACCCAAACTCATCCCTTTGACCCCAGACCCATCCCGTTGACGCCAAATATGACCCCAAACACATCCTATGGACCCCAAACTCATCCCATTGACCCCAAACTCATCCCATTGACTCCAACTCATGCCATTGACCCCAAATGTGACCCCAAACCCATCTCATTGACCCCAAATGTGACCCCAAACCCATCCCACTGTCCCTGTGCCAGGGCACAGCAGCTGCCACACGATGGCCCGGAAATGGTGCGGGATCCCCTTCCGGATCAGCTCCTGGGGACATTGGGGTCAGTGGGACCCCAAATGGGACCCCAAATGGGACCCCAAACTCACCCCATTGACCCCAAACCCATCCCATTGACCCCAAACTCATCCTATTGACCCCAAACTCATCCCATTGACTCCAACTCATCCCATTAACCCCAAATGGGACCCCAAACCCATCGACCCCAAACCCAACCCTTTGAACCCAAACCCATCCCATTGCCGCCAAACTTATCCCATTGACCCCAAACTCATCCCTTTGAACCCAAATGTGACCCCAAACCCATCCCATGGACCCCAAACTCATCCCATGGACCCCAAACTCATCCCATTGACCCCAAATGTGACCCCAAACCCACCCCATTGACCCCAAACCCATCCCACTGTCCCTGTGCCAGGGCACAGCAGCTGCCACACGATGGCCCGGAAATGGTGCGGGATCCCCTTCTGCTCCTGGGGACATTGGGGTCAGTGTGACCCCAAATGGGACCCCAAATGGGACCCCAAACTCACCCCATTGACGCCAAACTCATCCCATTGACTCCAACTCATGCCATTGACCCCAAATGTGACCCCAAACCCATCTCATTGACCCCAAATGTGACCCCAAACCCATCCCATTGACCCCAAACCCATCCCACTGTCCCTGTGCCAGGGCACAGCAGCTGCCACACGATGGCCCGGAAATGGTGCGGGATCCCCTTCGGGATCAGCTCCTGGGGACACTGGGGTCAGTGTGACCCCAAATGGGACCCCAAATGGGACCCCAAACTCACCCCATTGACCCCAAACCCATCCCATTGACCCCAAACTCATCCCATTGACCCCAAACTCATCCCATTGACTCCAACTCATCCCATTAACCCCAAATGGGACCCCAAACCCATCGACCCCAAACCCAACCCTTTGAACCCAAACCCATCCCATTGACCCCAAACTCATCCCTTTGAACCCAAATGTGACCCCAAACCCATCCCATGGACCCCAAACCCCTCCCATGGACCCCAAACTCATCCCATTGACCCCAAATGGGACCCCAAACCCACCCCATTGACCCCAACCCGATCCCACTGTCCCTGTGCCAGGGCACAGCAGCTGCCACACGATGGCCCGGAAATGGTGCGGGATCCCCTTCTGCTCCTGGGGACATTGGGGTCAGTGTGACCCCAAATGGGACCCCAAATGTGACCCCAAACTCACCCCATTGACCCCAAACTCATCCCATTGACCCCAAACTCATCCCATTGACTCCAACTCATCCCATTAACCCCAAACGGGACCCCAAACCCATCGACCCCAAACCCAACCCTTTGAACCCAAACTCATCCCATTGACCCCAAACTCATCCCTTTGAACCCAAATGTGACCCCAAACCCATCCCATGGACCCCAAACCCCTCCCATGGACCCCAAACTCATCCCATTGACCCCAAATGTGACCCCAAACCCATCCCATTGACCCCAACCCCATCCCACTGTCCCTGTGCCAGGGCACAGCAGCTGCCACACGATGGCCCGGAAACGGTGCGGGATCCCCTTCTGCTCCTGGGGACATTGGGGTCAGTGTGACCCCAAATGGGACCCCAAATGGGACCCCAAACTCATCCCATTGGCCCCAAATGTGACCCCAAACCCATTGACCCCAAACCCATCCCATTGACGCCAAACTCATCCCATTGACCCCAAATGTGACCCCAAACCCATCCCATGGACCCCAGATCCATCCCATTGACTCCAACTCATCCCATTGACCCCAAATGTGACCCCAAACCCATCCCATTGACCCCAAATGTGACCCCACACCCATCCCATTGACCCCAAATATGACCCCAAACCCATCTCATTGACCCCACACCCATCCCATTGACCCCAAATGTGACCCCAAACTCATCTCATTGACCCCAAACTCATCCCATTGACCCCAAACCCATCCCATTGGCCCCAAATGTGACCCCAAACCCATTGACCCCAAACCCAACCCTTTGAACCCAAACCCATCCCATTGCCGCCAAACTCATCCCATTGACCCCAAATCCATCCCACTGTCCCCAAACCCATCCCATTGACCCCAAACCCATCCCATTGCTGCCAAACTCATCCCATTGACCCCAAACTCATGCTACTGAACCCAAATGTGACCCCAAACCCATCCCATTGACCCCAAACCCATCCCACTGACCCCAAACTCATCCCATTGACCCCAAACCCATCCCACTGACCCCAAACTCATCCCATTGGACAAATGCATCCCAAACCAGATCCCATTGGACAAATCCATCCCAAAACATGATCCACTGGACAATTCCATTTCAAAACACATTCCTTCGGACAAATCCCTCCCAAAACTCATCCCGTTGAACAATTCCATCCCAAACCAGATCCCACTGGGACAATTCCATCCCCAAACTCATCCCATTGACCAAACCCACCCCAAACTCATCCCATTGGGACAAATCCACCCCAAACTCATCCCATTGACCAAATCCACCCCAAACTCATCCCATTGACCAAACCCACCCCAAACCAGATCCCATTGACCAAACCCACCCCCAAAACCCAACAGAGCGGGACCAAGGTGGGGTCACCTTGAGCAGCTTCTCCTTCTTCTTCCTCCACTCGTCCCATTGACCAAATCCACCCCAAACTCATCCCATTGACCAAACCCACCCCAAACTCATCCCATTGGGACAAATCCACCCCAAACCAGATCCCATTTACCAAACCCACCCCAAACTCATCCCATTGACCAAACGCACCCCAAACTCATCCCATTGACCAAATCCACCCCAAACTCATCCCATTGGGACAAATCCACCCCAAACTCATCCCATTGGGACAAATCCACCTCAAACCAGATCCCATTGTCCAAATCCACCCCAAACTCATCCCATTGACCCCAAACCAGATCCCATTGACCAAACCCACCCCTAAAACCCAACAGAGCGGGACCAAGGTTGGGTCACCTTGAGCAGCTTCTCCTTCTTCTTCCTCCACTCGTCCCATTGACCAAATCCACCCCAAACTCATCCCATTGGGACCAAATCCACCCCAAATTCATCCCATTGACCAAACCCACCCCAAACTCATCCCATTGGGACCAAACCCACCCCAAACTCATCCCATTGGAACCAAACCCACCCCAAACTCATCCCATTGGAACCAAATCCACCCCAAACTCATCCCATTGGGACCAAACCCACCCCAAACTCATCCCATTGGAACCAAACCCACCCCAAACTCATCCCATTGTCCAAATCCACCCCAAACTCATCCCATTGACCAAACCCACCCCAAACTCATCCCATTGGGACAAACCCACCCCAAACTCATCCCATTGGGATCAAATCCAACCCAAACTCATCCCATGGGGACAAACCCACCCCAAACTCATCCCATTGACCAAACCCACCCCAAACTCATCCCATTGACCAAACCCACCCCAAACTCATCCCATTGGGACCAAATCCAACCCCAAACCAGATCCCATTGACCAAACCCACCCCTAAAACCCAACAGAGCGGGACCAAGGTTGGGTCACCTTGAGCAACTTCTCCTTCTTCTTCCTCCACTCGTCCCATTGTCCAAATCCAACCCCAAACTCATCCCATTGGGACAAATCCACCCCAAAACTCATCCCATTGACCAAATCCACCCCAAACTCATCCCATTGGAACCAAATCCACCCCAAACTCATCCCATTGGGACCAAACCCACCCCAAACTCATCCCATTGGAACCAAACCCACCCCAAACTCATCCCATTGGGACCAAATCCACCCCAAACTCATCCCATTGGGACCAAACCGACCCCAAACTCATCCCATTGTCCAAACCCACCCCAAACCAGATCCCATTGACCAATCCAACCCCCAAAACCCAACAGAGCGGGACCAAGGTTGGGTCACCTTGAGCAGCTTCTCCTTCTTCTTCCTCCACTCGTCCCATTGTCCAAATCCACCCCAAAACTCATCCCATTGTCCAAATCCACCCCAAACTCATCCCATTGGGACAAATCCACCCCAAACTCATCCCATTGGGACAAACCCACCCCAAACTCATCCCATTGGACAAATCCACCCCAAACTCATCCCATTGGGACAAACCCACCCCAAACCAGATCCCATTGTCCAAACCCACCCCTAAAACCCAACAGAGCGGGACCAAGGTTGGGTCACCTTGAGCAGCTTCTCCTTCTTCTTCCTCCACTCGTCCCATTGTCCAAATCCACCCCAAAACTCATCCCATTGGGACCAAACCCACCCCAAAACTCATCCCATTGGGACAAATCCACCCCAAAACTCATCCCATTGGGACAAATCCACCCCAAACTCATCCCATTGGGACCAAACCCACCCCAGACTCGTCCCATTGACCAAACCCACCCCAAACTCATCCCATTGGGACAAATCCACCTCAAAACTCATCCCATTGACCAAATCCAACCCCAAACTCATCCCATTGTCCAAATCCACCCCAAAACTCATCCCATTGACCAAACCCACCCCAAAACTCATCCCATTGGGACAAATCCACCCCAAACTCATCCCATTGACCAAACCCACCCCAAACTCATCCCATTGGGACCAAACCCACCCCAAACTCATCCCATTGGAACCAAACCCACCCCAAACCAGATCCCATTGACCAAACCCACCCTAAAACCCAACAGAGCGGGACCAAGGTGGGGTCACCTTGAGCAGCTTCTCCTTCTTCTTCCTCCACTCGTCCCATTGACCAAATCCACCCCAAACTCATCCCATTGGAACCAAACCCACCCCAAACTCATCCCATTGGGACAAACCCACCCCAAACCAGATCCCATTGGGACCAAACCCACCCCAAACTCATCCCATTGACCAAACCCACCCCAAACTCATCCCATTGGAACCAAACCCACCCCAAACTCATCCCATTGGAGCAAATCCACCCCAAAACTCATCCCATTGACCAAACCCACCCCAAACCAGATCCCATTGACCAAACCCACCCCAAACTCATCCCATTGACCAAAACCACCCCAAACCAGATCCCATTGACCAATCCCACCCCCAAAACCCAACAGAGCGGGACCAAGGTGGGGTCACCTTGAGCAGCTTCTCCTTCTTCTTCCTCCACTCGTCCCATTGTCCAAATCCACCCCAAAACTCATCCCATTGGGACCAAACCCACCCCAAACTCATCCCATTGGAATCAAACCCACCCCAAACTCATCCCATTGGGACCAAACCCACCCCAAACTCATCCCATTGACCAAACCCACCCCAAACTCATCCCATTGGGACCAAACCCACCCCAAACTCATCCCATTGGGACAAACCCACCCCAAACCAGATCCCATTGGGGACCAAACCCACCCCAAACTCATCCCATTGGAATCAAACCCACCCCAAACTCATCCCATTGACCAAACCCACCCCAAACTCATCCCATTGGGACCAAACCCACCCCAAACTCATCCCATTGACCAAACCCACCCCAAACCAGATCCCATTGACCAAATCCACCTCTAAAACCCAACAGAGCGGGACCAAGGTTGGGTCACCTTGAGCAGCTTCTTCTTCTTCCTCCACTCGTCCCATTGACCAAATCCCACCCCAAACTCATCCCATTGGGACAAACCCACCCCAAACTCATCCCATTGTCCAAATCCACTCCAAACTCATCCCATTGGGACAAACCCACCCCAAACTTATCCCATTGGAACCAAACCCACCCCAAACCAGATCCCATTGACCAAACCCACCCTAAAACCCAACAGAGCGGGACCAAGGTGGGGTCACCTTGAGCAGCTTCTCCTTCTTCTTCCTCCACTCGTCCCATTGACCAAACCCACCCCAAACTCATCCCATTGGGACAAACCCACCCCAAACCAGATCCCATTGGGACCAAACCCACCCCAAACTCATCCCATTGGAATCAAACCCACCCCAAACTCATCCCATTGACCAAACCCACCCCAAACTCATCCCATTGGAGCAAATCCACCCCAAACTCATCCCATTGGAATCAAACCCACCCCAAACCAGATCCCATTGACCAAATCCACCTCTAAAACCCAACAGAGCAGGACCAAGGTGGCGTCACCTTGAGCAGCTTCTCCTTCTTCTTCCTCCACTCGTCCCATTGACCAAATCCACCCCAAACTCATCCCATTGGGACAAATCCACCCCAAACTCATCCCATTGGGACCAAACCCACCCCAAACCAGATCCCATTGGGACCAAATCCACCCCAAACTCATCCCATTGACCAAACCCACCCCCAAACTCATCCCATTGGGACAAACCCAACCCCAAACTCATCCCATTGACACAAACCCACCCCAAACTCATCCCATTGACCAAACCCACCCCAAACCAGATCCCATTGACCAAATCCACCTCTAAAACCCAACAGAGCAGGACCAAGGTGGGGTCACCTTGAGCAGCTTCTCCTTCTTCTTCCTCCACTCGTCCCATTGACCAAATCCACCCCAAACTCATCCCATTGGGACAAATCCACCCCAAACTCATCCCATTGGGACCAAACCCACCCCAGACTCGTCCCATTGACCAAACCCACCCCAAAACTCATCCCATTGACCAAATCCAACCCCAAACTCATCCCATTGTCCAAACCCACCCCAAACTCATCCCTTTGGGACAAACCCACCCGAAACTCATCCCATTGACCAAACCCACCCCAAACCAGATCCCATTGGGACCAAATCCACCCCAAACTCATCCCATTGACCAAACCCACCCCAAACTCATCCCATTGGGACAAACCCAACCCCAAACTCATCCCATTGACCAAACCCACCCCAAACTCATCCCATTGAGACCAAACCCACCCCCAAACTCATCCCATTGGAATCAAACCCACCCCAAACCAGATCCCATTGACCAAATCCACCTCTAAAACCCAACAGAGCAGGACCAAGGTGGGGTCACCTTGAGCAGCTTCTCCTTCTTCTTCCTCCACTCGTCCCACTCGTTGACGATGCGGCCCCAGAGGATCCAGGTGTCCTCCTCCAGGTGGCTGAGGTTGGACGAGGCCGAGGAGCTGGAGACCAGCGAGGAGCCGCTGTTGCGCCGCGAGCCGTTCATGGAGCGCATGGACTTGGAGTCGGCCTCCAGCAGCCTGGGGGGCAGCAAGAGGTCCAAAACTCACCCAAAGTGCACCCAAAGAGGGTGGGAGGGATTGAAAGTTGACCTTAAGAGTGGGGGGTTCACCCAAAATGGACCAAAAATGGACCCAAAGAGGGTGGTAGGGACCCAAAGTGTCCCCAGAGGAGGTGGGAGGGACCCAAAACTGACCCAGAGAAGGACAGAGTGACCCAAAAACTGCCCCCAAAATGACCCCAGAGAAGCCGGGGGGGATTGACCGAAAACTGACCCAGAGAAGGTGGGAGGGACCCAAAACAACTGCCCTAAAGAATGGGGAATTCACCCAAAATTGACCCCAAAATGGACCCAAAGAGGGTGGGAGGGACCCAAAGTGTCCCCCAAAGGAGGTGGGAGGGGACCCAAAGTGTCCCCAAAGGAGGAGGGAGGGACCCAAAACTGACCCAGAAATGGAAGAATTGACCCAAAATTGCTCCAAAGGAGCTGGGATTGATCCAAAATGTCACCAGAGGAGGTGGGAGGGACCTAAAATTGCCCTAAAGAGTGGGGGATTCACCCAAAATGGACCCAAAATGGACCCAAAGAGGGTGGGAGGGACCCAAAGTGTCCCCAGAGGAGGTGGGAGGGACCCAAAAACTGACCCAGAAATGGAAGAATTGACCCAAAACTGCCCCAAAAGACCTGGGATTGACCCAAAATGTCACCAGAGGAGGTGGGAGGGACCTAAAATTGACCTAAAGAGTGGGGGATTCACCCAAAATGGACCCAAAGAGGGTGGGAGGGACCCAAAACTGCCCCAGAAAAGGAAGAATTGACCCAAAACTGCCCCAAAATGACCCCAGAGAAGCCAGGATTGACCCAAAATGTCCCCAGAGGAGGTGGGAGTGACCCAAAATTGACCTAAAGAGTGGGGGATTCACCCAAAATGGACCCAAAATGTCCCCAAAGGGGGTGGGAGGGACCCAAAACTGACCCAGAAAAGGAAGGATTGACCCAAAACTGCCCCAAAATGACCCCAGAGAAGCCAGGATTGACCCAAAACTGACCCAGAGGAGGTGGGAGGGACCCAAAATTGCCCTAAAGAGTGGGGAATTCACCCAAAATGGACCCAAAGAGGGTGGGAGAGACCCAAAACTGACCCAGAAAAGGAAGAATTGACCCAAAACTGCCCCAAAACGACCCCAGAGAAGCCAGGATTGACCCAAAACTGACCCAGAGGAGGTGGGAGGGACCCAAAACTGCCCTAAAGAGTGGGGGATTCACCCAAAATGGACCCAAAATGTCCCCAAAGAGGGTGGGAGGGACCCAAAACTGACCCAGAAAAGGAAGAATTGACCCAAAACTGCCCCAAAATGACCCCAGAGAAGCCAGGATTGACCCAAAACTGACCCAGAGAAGGACAGAGTGACCCAAAATTGCCCTAAAAAGTGGGGAATTCACCCAAAATGGACCCAAAATGGACCCAAAGGAGGTGGGAGGGACCCAAAACTGACCCAGAAAAGGAAGAATTGACCCAAAACTGCCCCAAAGGAGCTGGGATTGACCCAAAATGTCCCCAGAGGAGGTGGGAGTGACCCAAAATTGCCCTAAAAAGTGGGGAATTCACCCAAAATGGACCCAAAGAGGGTGGAGGGACCCAAAACTGACCCAGAAAAGGAAGAATTGACCCAAAACTGCCCCAAAATGACCCTGGAGAAGCCAGGATTGACCCAAAACTGACCCAGAGGAGGTGGGAGGGACCCAAAACTGCCCTAAAGAGTGCGGAATTCACCCAAAATGGACCCAAAATGGACCCAAAGGGGGTGGGAGGGACCCAAAACTGACCCAGAAAAGGAAGGATTGACCCAAAACTGCCCCAAAATGACCCCAGAGAAGCCAGGATTGACCCAAAACTGACCCAGAGGAGGTGGGAGGGACCCAAAATTGCCCTAAAGAGTGGGGGATTCACCCAAAATGGACCCAAAGAGGGTGGGAGGGACCCAAAGTGTCCCCAAAGGAGGTGGGAGGGACCCAAAACTGACCCAGAAAAGGAAGAATTGACCCAAAACTGCCCCAAAGGAGCTGGGATTGACCCAAAATGTCCCCAGAGGAGGTGGGAGTGACCCAAAATTGACCTAAAGAGTGGGGAATTCACCCAAAATGGACCCAAAGAGGGTGGGAGGGACCCAAAACTGACCCAGAAAAGGAAGAATTGACCCAAAATTGCCCCAAAATGACCCCAGAGAAGCCAGGATTGACCCAAAACTGCCCCTAATTGCCCCAAAAGGGACCCAAAGGAGCAGGGAGGGACCCAAAACTGACCCAGAAATGGAAGAATTGACCCAAAACTGCACCAAAATGACCTTGGAGAAGCCAGGATTGACCCAAAACTGACTCAGAGAAGAACAGAGTGACCCAAAACTGCCCTAAAGAGTGAGGGATTCACCCAAAATGGACCCAAAATGTCCCCAAAGGGGGTGGGAGGGACCCAAAACTGACCCAGAAAAGGAAGGATTGACCCAAAAACTTGCCCCAAAATGACCCCAGAGAAGCCAGGATTGACCCAAAACTGACCCAGAGAAGGACAGAGTGACCCAAAATTGCCCTAAAGAGTGGGGAATTCACCCAAAATGGACCCAAAGGAGGTGGGAGGGACCCAAAACTGACCCAGAAATGGAAGAATTGACCCAAAACTGCTCCAAAATGACCCCAGAGAAGCCGGGATTGACCCAAAATGTCCCCAGAGGAGGTGGGAGGTGGACCCAAAACTGCCCTAAAAAGTGGGGAATTCACCCAAAATGGACCCAAAGGGGGTGGGAGGGGACGCAAAACTGACCCAGAAAAGGAAGAATTGACCCAAAACTTGCCCCAAAATGACCCTGGAGAAGCCAGGATTGACCCAAAACTGACCCAGAGGAGGTGGGAGGGACCCAAAATTGCCCTAAAGAGTGGGGGAATTCACCCAAAATGGACCCAAAATGGACCCAAAATGGACCCAAAGAGGGTGGGAGGGACCCAAAGTGTCCCCAAAGGAGGTGGGAGGGACCCAAAACTGACCCAGAAATGGAAGAATTGACCCAAAACCTGCCCCAAAAGAGCTGGGGATTGACCCAAAATGTCACCAGAGGAGGTGGGAGGGGACCTAAAATTGACTTAAAGAGTGGGGGATTCACCCAAAATGGACCCAAAGAGGGTGGGAGGGACCCAAAACTGACCCAGAAGAAGGAAGAATTGACCCAAAACTGCCCAAAGGAGCTGGGATTGACCCAAAATGTCCCCAGAGGAGGTGGGAGGGACCTAAAATTGCCCTAAAGAGTGGGGGAATTCACCCAAAATGGACCCAAAATGGACCCAAAGAGGGGTGGGAGGGACCCAAAGTGTCCCCAGAGGAGGTGGGAGTGACCCAAAAATTGACCTAAAGAGTGGGGGGATTCACCCAAAATGGACCCAAAGAGGGTGGGAGGGACCCAAAACTGACCCAGAAAAGGAAGAATTGACCCAAAACTGCCCCAAAATGACCCCAGAGAAACCAGGATTGACCCAAAACTGCCCTAATTGCCCCAAAAGGGACCCAAAGGAGCAGGGGAGGGACCCAAAACTGACCCAGAAATGGAAGAATTGACCCAAAACTGCAGAAATTCCCCCCCAAGAATCCCCCCAAAAGCGCAGCCCCTCCCCCCCCAGCCCGACCCCAACGGATCGGAACGGGAAATCCGGCAGCAAGGAGGGGGGAAGGGCGGGGAAAAGGCGGGAAAAAGGTGGGAAAAGGGGGGAAAAGGGGGGAAAAGGAGGAGGGAAAGGTGGGAGAAAAGGCGGGAAAAGCAGGAGAAAAGGCGGGAAAAGGTGGGAAAAGGCGGGAAAAGAGGAGGGAAAGGTGGGAGAAAAGGCGGGAAAGGCGACAGGAAAGGCGGGAAAGGTGGGAAAAGTGGGAAAGGTGGCGGGAAAGGCGGGAGAAAAAGCGGGAAAGGAGGCAAAAAAGGCGGGAAACACAGGAGAAAAGGAGGAAAGGCGGCGGAAAAGGCGGGAAAGAAGGAGGGAAAAGGCGGGGAAAGGAGGAGGGAAATGCAGCAGAAAAGGCGGGGAAAGGCGGGAGAAAAGGCGGGGAAAGGCAGAAGGAATGGCGGGAAAGGGCGGGAAAAGAGACAGAAAAGGCGGGAAAGGCAGGAATGGGGATGGGGAAAGGCAGCGGGAAAGGCGGGAAAGGCAGGAGAAAAGGCCGGAAATGCGGCAGAAAAGGCGGGAAAAGTGACAGAAAAGGTGGGAAAGGCGGCGGGAATGGTGGGAAAGGCGGGAGAAAAGGCAGGAAAGGAGGCGGGAAAGGCAGCAGAAAACATGGAAAAGGCGGGGGAAGGAAGGCGGGGAAAGGAGGGAAAGGCAGGAGAAAAAGCAGGAAAGGCGTTGAGGAAAGGCGGGAAAGGCATCGGGGAAAGGCGGGAAAGGCGGCAGAAAAGGTGGGAAAGGCGGAAAAAGCAACACAAAAGGCGGGAAAGGGGTCGGGAAAGGTGGCAAAGGCGGGAGAAAAGGCGGGGAAAAGTGGCAGAAAGTGGCAGAAAAGGCGGGAAAGGCGTCGGGAAAGGCGGGAAAAGGGACAGAAAAGGCAGGAAAGGCAGCGGGAAAGGCGACAGGAAAGGTGGGAAAAGTGGGAAAGGTGGCGGGAAAGGCGGGAGAAAAAGCGGGGAAAGGAGGCAAAAAAGGCGGGAAACACAGGAGAAAAGGCGGGAAAGGTGGGAAAGGAGGGAAAGGCGGGAAAGGAGGGCGGGGAAAGACAAGAAAAGTGACAGAAAAGGTGGAAAAAATGGGAGAAAAGAAGGGAAAGGAAGCAAAAAAGGCGGGAAAGACGGGAGAAAAGGCGGGAAAGGAGGCGGAAAAGGCGGGAAAGGAGGAGGAGAAAGGCGGGAAAGGAGGAGGGAAAAGGCGGGAAAAGGAGGAGGGAAAAGGCGGGAAAGGAGGAGGGAAATGCAGCAGAAAAGGCGGGAAAGGCGGCAGAAAAGGTGGGAAAAGTGGCAGAAAAGGCGGGAAAAGCGGAAAAAAGCAACACAAAAGGCGGGAAAGGCGTCGGGAAAGGCGAGAGAAAAGGCGGGGAATGGCGGGAAAGGAGGTAGGAAAGGTGGGAAAGGCAGGAAAAGGCGGGAAAAGAGGCGGGAAAGGAGGAGGGGAAAGGCGGGAAAGGCGGCGGGGAAAAGGGGCAGGAAAGTGGGAAAGGCGGGAAAGGCGGGAAAGGAGGAGGGAAAAGGCGGGAAAAGGCGGGAGAAAAGGCGGGGAAAAGGCCAGAAAAGGTGGGAAAGGAGGAAAGGCGGCAGAAAAGGCGGGAGAAAAGCAGGAGAAAAGGCGGGAAAAAGGTGGGAGAAAAGGCAGGAAAAGAGGCAGAAAAGGCGGGAAAGGAGGCAGGAAAGGTGGGAAAGGCAGGAAAAGGCGGGAAAAGCAGCAGAAAAAGTGGGAAAAGAGGCGGGAAAAGGCGGGAAAAAGGCAGCGGGAAAAGGGGCAGGATAAGTGGGAAAGGCGGGAAAAGCAACAGAAAAGGCGGGAAAGGCGGGGAGAAAAGGCGGGGAAAAGAGGCAGAAAAGGTGGGAAAGGAGGGAAAGGCGGCAGAAAAGGGCGGGAAAAGCAGGAGAAAAGGTGGGAAAAGGTGGGAAAGGAGAGAAAGGCGGGAAAGGAGGCGGGAAAGACAAGAAAAGTGACAGAAAAAGGTGGAAAAAGCGGGAGAAAAGAAGGAAAGGAAGCAAAAAAGGCGGGAAAGACGGGAGAAAAGGCGGGAAAGGCGGCGGAAAAGGCGGAAAAGGAGGAGGGAAAAGGCGGGAAAGGAGGAGGGAAATGCAGCAGAAAAGGCGGGAAAGGCGGGAGAAAAGGCGGGAGAAAAGATGGGAAAAGTGGCAGAAAAGGCGGGAAAAGGGGAAAAAGCAACACAAAAGGCGGGAAAGGGCGTCGGGAAAGGCGAGAGAAAAAGGCGGGGGAATGGCGGGAAAGGAGGTAGGAAAGGTGGGAAAGGCAGGAAAAGGCGGGAAAAAGCAGCAGAAAAAGTGGGAAAAGAGGCGGGAAAAGGCGGGAAAAGGCAGCGGGGAAAAGGGGCAGGAAAAGTGGGAAAGGTGGGGAAAAGCAACAGAAAAGGCGGGAAAGGCGGGAGAAAAGGCGGGAAAAAGCAGGAGAAAAGGCGGGAAAAGGTGGGAAAAGGCGGAAAAGAGGAGGAAAAGGTGGGAGAAAAGGCGGGAAAGGAGGCAAAAAAGGCGGGAAACACAGGAGAAAAGGCGGGAAAGGTGGTAAAGGAGGGAAAGGCGGGAAAGGAGGCGGGAAAGACGAGAAAAAGTGACAGAAAAGGTGGAAAAAGCGGGAGGAAAAGAAGGGAAAGGAAGCAAAAAAGGCGGGAAAGACGGGGAGAAAAGGCGGGGAAAGGAGGAGAGAAAAGGCGGGAAAGGAGGAGGGAAAAGGCGGGAAAGGAGGAGGGAAAAGGTGGGAGAGGAGGAGGGAAATGCAGCAGAAAAGGCGGGAAAGGCGGCAGAAAAGGTGGGAAAAGTGGCAGAAAAGGCGGGAAAAAGCGGGAAAAGCAACACAAAAGGCGGGAAAAGGCGTCGGGAAAGGCGGGGAAAGGGCGGAAGGGAGAAAGGAGGCAGGAAAGGTGGGAAAAGAGGCAGGAAAGGCGGGAAAGGCAGGAAAAATGGCAGGAAAGGCGGCAGAAAAAGTGGGAAAGGA
This sequence comes from Cyanocitta stelleri, assembly GCA_026167965.1. Taxonomy (NCBI): domain Eukaryota; kingdom Metazoa; phylum Chordata; class Aves; order Passeriformes; family Corvidae; genus Cyanocitta; species Cyanocitta stelleri. The sequence continues at coordinate 71,344 of JANXIP010000169.1, forward strand.
GGAGGGAAAGGCGGGAGAAAAGGCAGCGGGAAGAGGGGCGGGGAAAAGTGGGAAAGGTGGGGAAAAGCAACAGAAAAGGCGGGAAAGGCGGGGAGAGAAAAGGCGGGAAAAGCAGGAGAAAAGGTGGGAAAAGGTGGGAAAGGAGAGGAAAAGGCGAGAAAGGAGGCGGGAAAAGACGAGAAAGTGACAGAAAAGGGTGGAAAAAAACGGGAGAAAAGAAAGGGAAAGGAAGCAAAACAGGCGGGAAAAGACGGGAGAAAAGGCGGGAAAGGAGGCGGGAAAAGGCGGGAAAGGAGGAGGGAAAATGCAGCAGAAAAGGCGGGAAAGGCGGCAGAAAAGGCGGGAAAAGCAGGAGAAAAGGCGGGAAAATGGTGGGAGAAAAGGCAGGAAAAGAGGCAGAAAAGGCGGGAAAAGGAGGCAGGAAAGGTGGGAAAGGCAGGAAAGGAGGAAAAGGCGGGGAAAGGAGGAAAAGGTGAGAAAAGTGACAGAAAAGGCAGGAAAGGCGGGAAAGGCAGCGGGAAAAGGGGCAGGAAAAGTGGGAAAGGCGGGGAAAAGCAACAGAAAAGGCGGGAAAGGAGGGAGAAAAGGCGGGAAAAGAGGCAGAAAAGGCAGGAAAGGCGGGAAGAGGCGGAAGGAATGGCGGAAGGGCGGGGAAAAGAGACAGAAAAGGCGGGAAATGCAGGAATGGGGATGGGAAAGGCAGCGGGAAAGGCGGGAAAGGAGGAGGGAAAGGTGGGAAAGGTAAAAAGACGGGGAAAGGTGGCGGGAAAGGCGGGAAAAAGTGGCGGGAAAGGCGGGAAAGGCAGGAGAAAAGGCAGGGAGAAAAGGCCGGAAATGCGGCAGAAAAAGGCGGGAAAAGTGACAGAAAAGGTGGAAAAGGTGGCAAAAAAAGGCGGGAAAGGCGGCGGGAAAGGAGGGAAAGGCGGGAGAAAAGGCAGGAAAGGAGGCGGGAAAGGCAGCAGAAAACATGGAAAAGGCGGGAAAGGCGGGAAAGGAGGTGGGGAAAGGCGGGAAAGGCATCAGGAAAGGCGGCAAAGGCGGCAGAAAAGAGGCGGGAGAGGCGGGAGAGGCGGGAAAGGTGGGAAAGGAGGAGGGAAAGGTGGGAAAGGCAGAAAAAGTAACACAAAAGGCGGCAAAGGAGGCAGAAAAGGCGGGAAAAGGCGTCAGGAAAGGCGGGAAAAAGGGACAGAAAAGGCGGGAAAAGGGACAGGAAAGGCGGGAAAGGCATCGGGAAAAGGCGGGAAAAGGGACAGGAAAAGGCGGGAAAGGCGTCAGGAAAGGCGGGAAAGGAGGCAGAAAAAGCGGGAAAGGCAGAAAAAGCAACACAAAAGGCAGGAAAGGTGTCGGGAAAGGCGGGAAAAGGCGTCGGGAAAGGCGGGAAAAGGGACAGGAAAGGCGGGAAAGGTGGGAGAAAAGGCGGGAAAAGGGACAGGAAAGGCGGGAAAAGGGACAGGAAAGGCGGGAAAGGCATCAGGAAAGGCGTCGGGAAAGGGACAAAAAAGGCGGGAAAAGGCGTTGGGAAAGGGTGGGAAAAGTGGCAGAAAGGGACAGAAAAGACAGGAAAGGCGTCGGGTAAAGGCGGGAAAGGCAGGAGAAAAGGCGGGAAAAGGGGCAGAAAAGGCAGGAAAGG
>JANXIP010000169.1:73073-143073 GCA_026167965.1 Cyanocitta stelleri
CCCAAAAATTCCCCAAAATCCCCCCAAAAATCCCCCCAAATCCTCCCTAAATCCTCCCAAAACCCCCCTAAAATCCCCAAAAATCCCTCCAAAAAAAACCCAAATCGCCCAAAACTCCCCAAAATCCCTCAGAAATCCTTCAAAGAAACCCCAAAAATCCCTCAAAAATCCCTCAAAATCCCCCAAAAACCCCCAAAAATCCCCCCAAAATCCCCCAAAAATCGCTCAAAAATGCTCCAAAATCTGTCAAAAATCCCCCAAAAATCCCCTCAAAATCCCCAAAACCCCCCCAAAAATCCCCCCAAACCCCCCAAATCCCCCAAATTCCCCAAATCCCGTTTTTTTGGGATTTTTTCCTCCCGTTTTTTGATGGCCGTGGCCCCGAGGCCGCCGCAGCCCCGGCAGCCGAGGCCCAGCAGCAGCAGCAGCACGAGCAGCGCCCGGCGCCGGCCCCATTGCTGGGGGGCCCAAATCCCCCAAAAACCCCCAAAAACCCCAAATGGCCCCAAATGGCCCAAATGCCCCCCAGCCCCTCCGAATTCCTCCAAATCCCTGCGAAAATCCCGCCAAAAGCGCCCGAAAATCCCTCAAAAATCTCCCAAAAATCCCGCCAAAATCGCGTAAAAATGCCCCAAAAATCCCGCCAAAAGCGCCCGAAAATCCCTCAAAAACCCTCCAAAAGCCCTCCAAAATCCCCCAAAACCCCCAAAAATCCCCCCCAAAATCCCTCAAAAATAACCCCCAAAATCCACCCAAAATCCCCCAAAACCCTCCCAAAATTCCCCCCAAAAGCCCCCAAAATCTCTCAAAAACCCTCCAAAATCCCTCAAAAAAACCCCCAAAATCCCCCCAAATCCCTCAGAAATCCCTCAAAAAACCCTCAAAAAACCCTCAAAAATGCTCCAAAATCCGTCAAAAATCCCTTAAAAAATCTCCCAAAATCCCTCAGAAAATCCCCCCAAAATTCCCCAAAATCCCACCAAAATTCCCAAAAAATCCCCCCAAAATTCCCCAAAATCCCTCAAAAATCCCTCAAAAAACCCCAAAAATCCCTCAAAAATGCTCCAAAAACCCTCAAAAAAACCCCCAAAATCCCTCCAAAACTCCCCAAAAATCCCCCCAAAACTCCCCAAAATCCCTTAAAAACCCCCAAAATTCCCTCAAAAATCCCCCCAAAATCCCCAAAATCCCTCCCAAAATTCCCCCCAAAAGCCCCCAAAATCTCTCAAAAACCCTTCAAAATCCCTCAAAAAAACCCCCAAAATCCCCCCAAATCCCTCAGAAATCCCTCAAAAAACCCTCAAAAAACCCTCAAAAATCCCTCAAAAATGCTCCAAAATCCGTCAAAAATCCCTTAAAAATTCTCCCAAAATCCCTTAGAAAAACCCCCAAAATCCCGCCAAAATTCCCAAAAAATCCCCCAAAAACTCCCCAAAATCCCTCAAAAACCCCCAAAATTCCCTCAAAAATCCTCCAAAAATCTCCCAAAATCCCCAAAAAATCCCCCCAAAACCCCAAAAATCCCTCAAAAATCCCCCCAAAATTCCCCAAAAATCTCTCAAAAACCCTCAAAAATCCTTCCAAAAAACCCCAAAAATCCCTCAAAATCCCCTCAAAAATCCCCCAAATTCCCCAAATCCCGTTTTTTTGGGATTTTTTCCTCACGTTTTTTGATGGCCGTGGCCCCGAGGCCGCCGCAGCCGAGGCAGCCGAGGCCCAGCAGCAGCAGCAGCAGCGCCCGGTTCCGACTCCGATCCCGGCGATTCCCAAAATCCCGAATTCCCGGATGAGGCCCCGGAGCTCGGGGTGGGTTCGGAATCGCGGCGGAGCCGGGAATTCCTGCTGGGAAAAGAAGGAAAAAAGGGAATTTTCGGGGGGTTTGGGAGTGAAATCTGAGGGGGTTTTGGGGATTTTGGGGGAATTTGGGGGTTTTTTGGGGGAGTTCTGGAGTGGGATTTTGGGGGGTTTTTGGGGGTTTTTGGGGGGGTTTGAAGGGGGAATTCCAGAGGGATGGGGGGGGGTTTATCTGTGATGGGGGTGGGAGGGGGAAGGGGCAACATTGCCATTCCTGAGGGGGATTCAATCCCAAAATTCCCATTCCTGAGGGGGATTCAATCCCAAAAATTCCCATTCCAAAGGGGAATTTAATCCCCAAAATTCCCATTCTGAACCGGCATTCAATCCCAAAATTCCCATTCCTGAGGTGGATTCAATCCCAAAATTCCCATTCCTGAGGTGGAATTCAATCCCAAAAATTCCCATCCCAAAAGTGAATTTAAATCCCAAAAATTCCATTCTGAGCTGGAATTAAATCCCAAAAATTCCGATTCTGGACCAGAATTAAATCCCAAAAATTCCCACCCAAAGCTGAATTTAAATCCCCAAAATTCCCATCCCAAAAGTGATTTTAAATCCCAAAAATTCAGATTCTGAACCAGAATTAAATCCCAAAATTCCCATTCCAAGGTGGAATTCAATCCCAAAAATTCCCATCCCAAAAGTGAATTTAAATCCCTAAAATTCCCATTCTGAGCCGGAATTAAATCCCAAAAATTCAGATTCTGGACCAGAATTAAATCCCAAAAATTCAGATTCTGGACCAGAATTAAATCCCAAAAATTCCCACCCAAAGCTGAATTTAAATCCCCAAAATTCCCATCCCAAAAGTGATTTTAAATCCCAAAAATTCAGATTCTGAACCGGAATTCAATCCCAAAAATTCCCATCCTAAGTTGGAATTCAATCCCAAAAATTCTGATTCCAAAGGGAATTTAAATCCCAAAAATTCAGGTTCTGGACCAGAATTAAATCCCAAAAATTCCCATCCCAAAAGTGAACTTAAATCCCCAAAATTCAGATTCTGAACCGGAATTAAATCCCCAAAATTCCCATTCTGAGCCGGAATTAAATCCCAAAAATTCAGATTCTGAGCCAGAATTCAATCCCAAAAATTCGGATTCTGAACCGGAATTAAATCCCAAAAATTCGGATTCTGAACCGGAATTCAATCCTGAAAATTCCCATCCCAAAAGTGAATTTAAATCCCCAAAATTCCCACCCAAAAGTGATTTTAAATCCCAAAATTCCCGTCCCAAAAGTAATTTTAAATCCCAAAAATTCAGGTTCTGAACCAGAATTAAATCCCAAAATTTCCCATTCTGAGCTGGAATTAAATCCCCAAAAATTCCCATCCCAAAAGTGAATTTAAATCCCAAAATTCCCACCCAAAAGTGAATTTAAATCCCAAAATTTCCCATTCTGAGCCGGAATTAAATCCCAAAAATTCAGATTCTGGACCAGAATTAAATCCCAAAAATTCCCATTCTGAACCGGAATTCAATCCCAAAAATTCCCATCCCAAAAGTGAATTTAAATCCCCAAAAATTCCCATTCTGAGCTGGAATTAAACCCCAAAAATTCCCGTCCCAAAGGTGATTTTAAATCCCAAAAATTCAGATTCTGAACCGGAATTCAATCCCAAAAATTCCCATCCTAAGTTGGAATTCAATCCCAAAAATTCTGATTCCAAAGGGAATTTAAATCCCCAAAATTCCCATTCTGAGCCAGAATTAAATCCCAAAAATTCCCATCCCAAAAGTGAATTTAAATCCCCAAAATTCAGATTCTGAACCGGAATTAAATCCCCAAAATTCCCATTCTGAGCCGGAATTAAATCCCAAAAATTCAGGTTCTGGACCAGAATTAAATCCCAAAAATTCCCATCCCGAGGTGGAATTCAATCCCAAAAATTCAGGTTCTGAGCCAGAATTAAATCCCCAAAAATTCCCATTCTGAGCCGGAATTAAATCCCAAAAATTCAGATTCTGAACCAGAATTCAATCCCAAAAATTCGGATTCTGAACCGGAATTAAATCCCAAAAATTCGGATTCTGAACCGGAATTCAATCCTGAAAATTCCCATCCCAAAAGTGAATTTAAATCCCCAAAATTCCCACCCAAAAGTGATTTTAAATCCCAAAATTCCCGTCCCAAAAGTGAATTTAAATCCCCAAAATTCCCACCCAAAAGTGATTTTAAATCCCAAAAATTCAGGTTCTGAACCAGAATTAAATCCCAAAATTTCCCATTCTGAGCTGGAATTAAATCCCCAAAAATTCCCATCCCAAAAGTGAATTTAAATCCCAAAATTCCCACCCAAAAGTGAATTTAAATCCCAAAATTTCCCATTCTGAGCTGGAATTAAATCCCAAAAATTCAGATTCTGGACCAGAATTAAATCCCAAAAATTCCCATTCTGAACCGGAATTAAATCCCAAAAATTCCCATCCCAAAAGTGAATTTAAATCCCCAAAAATTCCCATTCTGAGCTGGAATTAAACCCCAAAAATTCCCGTCCCAAAGGTGATTTTAAATCCCAAAAATTCAGATTCTGAACCGGAATTCAATCCCAAAAATTCCCATCCTAAGTTGGAATTCAATCCCAAAAATTCTGATTCCAAAGGGAATTTAAATCCCCAAAATTCCCATTCTGAGCCAGAATTAAATCCCAAAAATTCCCATCCCAAAAGTGAATTTAAATCCCCAAAATTCAGATTCTGAGCCAGAATTAAATCCCAAAAATTCGGATTCTGAACCGGAATTCAATCCCAAAAATTCGGATTCTGAACCGGAATTCAATCCTGAAAATTCCCATCCCAAAAGTGAATTTAAATCCCAAAATTCCCGTCCCAAAAGTAATTTTAAATCCCAAAAATTCAGGTTCTGAACCAGAATTAAATCCCAAAATTCCCATTCTGAGCTGGAATTAAATCCCCAAAAATTCCCATCCCAAAAGTGAATTTAAATCCCAAAATTCCCACCCAAAAGTGAATTTAAATCCCAAATTTCCCATTCTGAGCTGGAATTAAATCCCAAAAATTCAGATTCTGAACCGGAATTAAATCCCAAAAATTCCCATCCCAAAAGTGAATTTAAATCCCCAAAAATTCCCATTCTGAGCCGGAATTAAATCCCAAAAATTCCCGTCCCAAAAGTGATTTTAAATCCCAAAAATTCAGATTCTGAACCGGAATTAAATCCCAAAAATTCCCATCCTAAATTGGAATTCAATCCCAAAAATTCTGATTCCAAAGGGAATTTAAATCCCCAAAATTCCCATTCTGAGCCAGAATTAAATCCCAAAAATTCCCATCCCAAAAGTGAATTTAAATCCCCAAAATTCAGATTCTGAGCCAGAATTAAATCCCAAAAATTCGGATTCTGAACCGGAATTCAATCCTGAAAATTCCCATCCCAAAAGTGAATTTAAATCCCAAAATTCCCACCCAAAAGTGAATTTAAATCCCCAAAATTCCCACCCAAAAGTGAATTTAAATCCCCAAAATTCCCGCTTTTTTCCCAATTTTGCCCCCACCTTGGCTCCGGGCGTCGGCTCCGCGCCGCGACTCCGCCATGGCCGCGTCCTGGGATTCTCCTGGAGAGGCGAAAATGGGGCCAAAAATCCGGATTTCACTCAAAAAAAATTACCAAAACCCCCCAAAAAATCACCCGAAAAATGTCAATAACCTACCCAAAAATCACCCCAAAAATGTCGAAAACCCACCCAAAAAATCACCCCAAAAATCACCAAGAAAATAGCAACCCTCACCAAAATATCACCAAAAATCACCCCAAAAATAGCAAAAGTCACCCCCAAAAAAATCACCAAAAAATAGCAAAAGCCAGCAAAAAATCACCCCAAAAATCACCAAAAACCATCCAAAGCCCACCCAAAAAAATCACCCAAAAAATCACCCAAAAAATTAGCAAAAAATTAGCAAAAACCCACCCAAAAAAATCACCAATATCCAAAACCCACCAAAAAATCACCCCAAAATCACTAAAAAATATCAACCCACCCCAAAAAATCACCCAAAAAATCACCAAGAAAATAGCAACCCCCACCAAAATATCACCAAAAATCATCCAAAAAATAGCAAAAGTCACCCCAAAAAATCACCAAAAAAATAGCAAAAGCCAGCAAAAAATCACCCAAAAAGTCACCCAAAAAATCACTAAAAAATATCGAAAACCCATCCAAAAAAAACCAAAAAATAACCAAAAAAATAGCAAAAACCCACCCAAAAAAATCACCAAAAAATATCCAAAACCCACCAAAAAATCACCCAAAAATCACCCAAAAAATATCAAACCCCTCCCAAAAAATCACCCAAAAATCACCAAAAAATAGCAAAAGCCACCCAAAAAATCACCCCAAAATCACCAAGAAAATAGCAAACCCCACCAAAGTATCACCAAAAATCATCCAAAAAATAGCAAAAGTCACCCCAAAAAATCACCAAAAAAATAGCAAAAGCCAGCAAAAAATCGCCCCAAAAATCAGAAAAAAACATCCAAAGCCCACCCAAAAAATCACCAAAAAATAGCAAAACCCTCCCAAAAAATCACCCCAAAAATCACCCAAAAAATCACCCAAAAAATCACCCAAAAAATCACAAAAAATTAGCAAAAACCCACCCGAAAAGATCACCAAAAAGTATCCAAAACCCACCAAAAAATCACCCAAAAATCACAAAAAAATGCCAAAACCCACCCAAAAAATCACCCAAAAAATCACCAAAAACATCAAAACCCACCCAAAAAAATCATCAAAAAATACAAAAAATATCCAAAACCCACCAAAAAATCACCCAAAAATCAGTAAAAAATATCCAAAACCCACCCAAAAAATCACTATAAAAATCAAAAATCCACCCAAAAAATCACCCAAAAAATCACCCCAAAAAATCACCCAAAAAACATCCAAAACCCACCCAAAAAATCACCCAAAAAATCACCCAAAAAATCACCAAAAAACATCAAAACCCACCCAAAAAAATCACCAAAAAATATCCAACCCCCCCCAAAAAATCATCAAAAATTATCTAAAACCGACTCAAAAAATCACCCAAAAAATCACCAAAAAATACCAAAAAACATCCAAAACCCACCCAAAAAATCACCCAACAAATCACCCAAAAATCAGCAAAAAACATCCAAAACCCACCCAAAAAATCACCCAAAAAAAGTCACAAAAAATGCCAAAACCCACCAAAAAATCACCCAAAAATCAGTAAAAAATATCCAAAACCCACCCAAAAAATCACCCTAAAAATCACCAAAAAACATCCAAAACCCACCCAAAAAATTCACCCAAAAAATCACAAAAAATGCCAAAACCCACCCAAAAATCACCCCAAAAATCACAAAAACCCACCCAAAAAAATCACCAAAAAATATTCAAACCCCCCCCAAAAATCATCAAAAATTATCTAAAACCGACTCAAAAAATCACCCAAAAATCACCAAAAAACATCAACCCCCCCCCCCAAAAATCACCAAAAAATACCAAAAAATATCCAAAACCCACCCAAAAAATCACCATAAAAACCAAAAACCCACCCAAAACCCACCCAAAAAACACCCAAAAATCACCAAAAAACATCCAAAACCCACCCAAAAAATCACCCAAAAAATCACCAAAAAATAGCAAAAGCCACCCAAAAAATCACCCAAAAATCAGCAAAAAACATCCAAAACCCACCCAAAAAATCACCCAAAAAAAGTCACAAAAAATGCCAAAACCCACCAAAAAATCACCCAAAAATCAGTAAAAAATATCCAAAACCCACCCAAAAAATCACCATAAAAATCACAAAAAAACATCCAAAACCCACCCAAAAAATTCACCCAAAAAATCACAAAAAAATGCCAAAACCCACCCAAAAAATCATCAAAAATTATCTAAAACCCACCCAAAAAATCCCCAAAAAATCCCCAAAAAATCCCAAAAAATCCCCCAAAATTACCCAAATTCCTCCGGAACCGCCCCAAACTGGAAACTCCCCCTTTTCCTGCCGCAATTCCCGAATTTTTCCGGGATTTCCCTCCTTTTTCGTCGGCTCTGCCTCGACTCCCGAGTTGGGATTTGCCTCCAAATCCCCCAAATCCCTGGAATTCCGCCCTGGATTTGGGGCTGGGAAGGTGCAAATTCCATTTTTGGGAAATGAGGAGGGAGCCAAAAAAAAAAAATTCCTTTGGAATCCTCCTGGTGTGGAAATTCCCAAATTTTCCGGGGGATTCTCGGCCGATTTTTTGGTGCCAAAATCCCGATTTGGGAGCGGAATTCCAAGGAAATCCCGATGGGGTTGGAGTGTTGGAAAAACCTTGGAAAAAATGGGGGGAAAAAAATGGAGATTTTCCCAAAAAAATTCCCACCAAAAATAGGGAAAAAACCCCAAAAATCCGGGAAAAGATCCCGAAATTCCCGAAGGAATCCAAGGCTCGTTTGGGTTCCCAAATCCACATCGGGCTCCGAGAGCAGGGAAAAATGGGAATTCCTGGGAATTCCTGGAATCGGCTGGAAAATCCCGAATTTCCTGAGGTGGAAAAAATGGGAATTCCTGGAATTTCTGCTGGGAATTCCCCAAAATCAGCTGGAAAATCCCAAATTTCCTGATGAGGAAAAAATGGGAATTCCCTGGAATTCCTGCTGGAAAATTCCCTGAAATCAGCTGAAAAATCCCAAATTTCCCCAGGTAGAAAAAACAGGAATTTCTGGAATTCCTGCTGGGAATTCCCCGAAATCAGCTGGAAAATCCCAAATTTCCCCACATGGAAAAACGGGAATTCCCTGGAATTCCTGCTGGAAAATTCCCCAAAATCAGCTGGAAAATCCCAAATTTCCTGATGAGGAAAAAATGAGAATTCCCTGGAATTCCTGCTGGGAATTCCCCAAAATCAGCTGGAAAATCCCAAATTTCCCGAGGTGGAAAAAATGGGAATTCCCTGGAATTTCTGCTGGGAATTCCCTGGAATCAGCTGGAAAATCCCAAATTTCCCCACATGGAAAAACGGGAATTCCCTGGAATTCCTGCTGGAAAATTCCCTGAAATCAGCTGGAAAATCCCAAATTTCCTGATGAGGAAAAAATGGGAATTCCCTGGAATTCCTGCTGGAAAATTCCCCCAAATCAGCTGGAAAATCCCAAATTTCCCCACGTGGAAAAAATGGGAATTCCCTGGAATTCCTGCTGGAAAATTCCCTGAAATCAGCTGGAAAATCCCAAATTTCCCCAGGTAGAAAAAACAGGAATTTCCTGGAATTCCTGCTGGGAATTCCTCAAAATCAGCTGGAAAATCCCAAATTTCCCAATGTGAAAAAACGGGAATTCCCTGGAATTCCTGCTGGAAAATTCCCTGAAATCAGCTGGGAAATCCCAAATTTCCCGAGGTAGAAAAAATGGGAATTCCCTGGAATTCCTGCTGGGAATTCCCTGGAATCAGCTGGAAAATCCCAAATTTCCCGAGGTGGAAAAAACGGGAATTCCCTGGAATTCCTGCTGGGAATTCCTCAAAATCAGCTGGAAAATCCCAAATTTCCTGATGTGGAAAAAGTGGGAATTCCCTGGAATTTCTGCTGGGAATTCCTCAAAATCAGCTGGAAAATCCCAAATTTCCTGATGAGGAAAAAATGGGAATTCCCTGGAATTCCTGCTGGAAAATTCCCTGGAATCAGCTGGAAAATCCCAAATTTCCCCAGGTAGAAAAACCAGGAATTTCCTGGAATTCCTGCTGGGAATTCCCTGGAATCAGCTGGAAAATCCCAAATTTCCCGAGGTGGAAAAAATGGGAATTCCCTGGAATTTCTGCTGGGAATTCCCCGAAATCAGCTGGAAAATCCCCAAAACGGGAATTCCCTGGAATCAGCTGGAAAATTCCCCAAAATCAGCTGGGAAATCCCAAATTTCCCCACATGGAAAAACGGGAATTCCCTGGAATTCCTGCTGGAAAATTCCCCAAAATCAGCTGGGAAATCCCAAATTTCCTGATGAGGAAAAAATGGGAATTCCCTGGAATTCCTGCTGGAAAATTCCCTGAAATCAGCTGGAAAATCCCAAATTTCCTGATGAGGAAAAAATGGGAATTCCCTGGAATTCCTGCTGGAAAATTCCCTGAAATCAGCTGGAAAATCCCAAATTTCCCGAGGTAGAAAAAACAGGAATTTCCTGGAATTCCTGCTGGGAATTCCTCAAAATCAGCTGGAAAATCCCAAATTTCCCAATGTGAAAAAACGGGAATTCCTGGAATTTCTTCTGGGAATTCCCCAAAATCAGCTGGAAAATCCCAAATTTCCCGAGGTGGAAAAAATGGGAATTCCCTGGAATTTCTGCTGGGAAATTCCCTGAAATCAGCTGGAAAATCCCAAATTTCCCGACATGGAAAAAACGGGAATTCCCTGGAATTCCTGCTGGGAATTCCCCGAAATCAGCTGGAAAATCCCCAAAACGGGAATTCCCTGGAATCAGCTGAAAAATCCCAAATTTCCCCAGGTGGAAAAAGTGGGAATTCCCTGGAATTTCTGCTGGGAATTCCTCAAAATCAGCTGGAAAATCCCGAATTTCCCGAGGTGGAAAAAACGGGAATTCCCTGGAATTCCTGCTGGAAAATTCCCCCAAATCAGCTGGAAAATCCCCAAAACGGGAATTTCCTGGAATCAGCTGGAAAATCCCAAATTTCCCCACATGGAAAAACGGGAATTCCCTGGAATTCCTGCTGGAAAATTCCCCAAAATCGGCTGGGAAATCCCAAATTTCCTGATGAGGAAAAAATGGGAATTCCCTGGAATTCCTGCTGGAAAATTCCCCCAAATCAGCTGGAAAATCCCAAATTTCCCCACGTGGAAAAAATGGGAATTCCCTGGAATTCCTGCTGGGAATTCCTCAAAATCAGCTGGAAAATCCCAAATTTCCCAATGTGAAAAAACGGGAATTCCCTGGAATTGGCTGGAAAATCCCAAATTTCCTGATGAGGAAAAAACGGGAATTCCCTGGAATTCCTGCTGGGAATTCCCCCAAATCAGCTGGAAAATCCCAAAATGGGAATTCCCTGGAATTCCTGCTGGGAAATTCCCTGGAATCAGCTGAAAAATCCCAAATTTCCCAACATGGAAAAAACGGGAATTCCCTGGAATTTCTGCTGGGAAATTCCCTGAAATCAGCTGGAAAATCCCGAATTTCCCCCGGTGGAAAAAACGGGAATTCCCTGGAATTCCTGCTGGGAAATTCCCTGAAATCAGATGGAAAATCCCAAATTTCCCCAGGTAGAAAAAACAGGAATTTCCTGGAATTCCTGCTGGGAATTCCCCAAAATCAGCTGGAAAATCCCAAATTTCCCCACATGGAAAAAATGGGAATTCCCTGGAATTCCTGCTGGAAAATTCCCTGAAATCAGCTGGAAAATCCCAAATTTCCCGAGGTAGAAAAAACGGGAATTCCTTGGAATTTCTTCTGGAAATTCCCCGAAATCAGCTGGAAAATCCCAAATTTCCCAATGTGAAAAAACGGGAATTCCTGGAATTTCTTCTGGGAATTCCCCGAAATCAGCTGGAAAATCCCAAATTTCCCGAGGTGGAAAAAGTGGGAATTTCCTGGAATTCCTGCTGGAAAGTTCCCCAAAATCAGCTGAAAAATCCTAAATTTCCTGATGTGGAAAAAGTGGGAATTCCCTGGAATTTCTTCTGGGAATTCCCCAAAATCAGCTGGAAAATCCCAAATTTCCCGCCGGGTTTTTTGCCCGTTTTTGCTCCTTTTGGCCCCGTTTTCTCTCCCGCCTTTCCCCCGCGTGCGAAGGGAATGTTCCGGATTTGGGGGATTTTTTCCGCTTCCTGATTTTCCCAGGGGTTTTGGCTGCCTTGGGATGATCCCAGTGATCCCAAAAATCCCAAAAAAACCCCAAAATCCCAATGATCCCAAAAATCCCAATGATTGCCGGGATCCCAAAAATCCCCAAAATCCCAAAAATCTCAACAATCCCTAAATTCCCAATGATGCCAACAATCCCAGGGATCCCACAAATCCCAACGATCCCAAAAATCTCAACGATCCCAACGATCCCGAAAATCCCAACAATTCCAGGGATCCCGAAAATCCCAACAATCCCCAAAATCCAGCGATCCTGGGGATGCCAAAAATCCCGAAAATCCCAAAAATCCCCCAAATCCCAACGATCCCAGGGATCCCAGCGATCCCCAAAATCCCAAAAATCCCAACGATCCCAAAAATCCCCCAAATCACAAAGATCCCAGGGACCCCAAAAATCCCAAAAATCCCCCAAATCACAAAATCCCCCAAATCCCCCAAATCCCCCAAATCCCAACGATCCCCAAAATCCCAAAAATCCCAAAAATCCCCAAAATCCCCCAAATCCCCCAAGTCCCCCAAATCCCCCAAATCCCAACGATCCCAATGATCCCAAAAATCCCCAAAATCCCCAAAATCCCAAAAGTCCCAACAATCCCCAAAATCCCCAAAATCCCAACAATCCCAGGGATCCCAAAAATCCCAAAAATCCCCCAAATCACAAAATCCCCAAAATCCCCCAAATCCCCCAAATCCCCAAAATCCCAACAAGCCCGAAAATCCCCAAAATCCCAAAAGTCCCAACAATCCCCAAAATCCCCCAAATCCCAAAAATCCCAAAAATCCCAAAATTCCCCAAATCCCCCAAATCCCCCAAATCCCAATGATCCCAAAAATCCCCAAAATGCCCCAAATCCCAACGATCCCAAAAATCCCCAAAAGTCCCCAAAGTCCCCAAAAATCCCTAAAATCCCAAAAATCCCAACAATCCCAGGGATCCCAAAAATCCCCAAAATCCCCCAAATCCCCAAAATCCTCCAAAATACCCCAAAATACCCCAAATCCCAACGATCCCAGGGATCCCAAAAATCCCCAAAATCCCCAAAATCCCCAAAAATCCCCAAAATCCTCCAAATCCCCAAAAGTCCCCAAAGTCCCCAAAAATCCCTAAAATCCCAAAAATCCCCAACATCCCAAAAATCCCCAAAAATCCCAAAGATCCCAAAAATCCCCAAAATCCCCAAAAATCCCAACGATCCCGAAAATCCCCCAAATCCCCCAAATCCCCAAATCCCAATGATCCCAAAAATCCCCAAAAGTCCCCAAAGTCCCCAAAGTCCCCAAAAATCCCCCAAATCCCAAAAATCCCTAAAATCCCCAAAATCCCCAAAATCCCCCAAATCCCAACGATCCCAAAAATCCCCAAAATCCCCCAAATCCCCCAAATCCCAACGATCCCAAAAATCCCGAAGATCCCAGGGATCCCAAAAATCCCCAAAATCCCCCAAAATCCCAACGATCCCAGGGATCCCAAAAGTCCCCAAAAATCCCCAAAATCCCCAAAATCCCCAAAATCCCCCAAATCCCAATGATCCCAAAAATCCCAAAAATCCCCAAAAGTCCCCAAAGTCCCCAAAAATCCCTAAAATCCCAAAAATCCCTAAAATCCCAAAAATCCCAACGATCCCAAAAGTCCCCAAAAATCCCTAAAATCCCAACGATCCCAAAAATCAAAAAAATCCCAAAAATCCCCCAAATCCCCCAAATCCCCCAAATCCCAACGATCCCAAAAGTCCCCAAAAATCTCCCAAATCCCCCAAATCCCCAAAATCCCCAAAATCCCCAAAATCAAATTCCACTCATAAAATCAACAATAATTAAAATAATACGAATAAATTAAGTCCTATTAATGAAATAACCAATATTAGTGAGATACCGATACTACTAATAATAAGGAATTAATAAAGATAATAAAATGCTAATTAAAAAATGAGGTTAATAATAGTGAAATAATTGTAGCAATAATAAAAATAATAAAAATAATACAAATAATACAAATAATACAAATAATAAAAGTAATAAAAATAATAAAAGTAATAAAAATAATAAAAATAATAAGGCAACAATAATTAAGGAATTTTAAAAGTAATAAAATAATCTTATCAGTATAATAATAATAATATTAATAAATAATAATTAATAATGATAATATTAATAAAATAACGATAATAATGCCTTAATAGCAAGAAATTTATAAAGAATAATAATAATAGTAACAGTAATAAAATAATAATTAAAAATAGGAATAGTAAAAAATAATAATATAATAATAATAAAAACAATATTAATAAAAGAACAATAATATTAATAAAATAACAATAACAATGGCAGTAATGGTAAGAAATTAATTAAAAATAATAACAGTAACAATAAGAAAATAAGAATTGAAAATAATAATAGAAAAATAATAATAAATAATAATAGTAAAATAAGAATTTAAAATAATAATTAAAATTAATAACATAATAACAATAATAAAAATAAAATTAATAAACCCAATAATATAAATAAAATAATAATAATGACAGAAATAGTAAGAAATTTATAAAAAATAATAATGACTGTAACAATAATAAAATCCCTAATTATTATTATTATTATTGAAAAATAATAATAGTAAAAAATAACATCATGATAAAAATAATATTAATAAAAGAACAATAAAAATGTCGGTAATAATAAGAAATTAATTTTTAAAAATAATAAAATAATTAAAAGTAACAATTAAAATATTAATAATGTAATAATAATAACACTGATAAAAATAATAAAAGAACAATAATAAACATAATAATAAAAATAATTTAAAAAATAAAAATAATAAAAATAATAATAAAAATAATAAAATAATAATAATAATAATAAAAATAATAAAAACAATAAAAATAATAAAAAAATACTAAAAAAATAAAAATAATAATAAAAATAATTTAAAAAATAAAAATAATAAAACTAATAATAAAAATAATAAAATAATAATAATAAAAATAATAAAAACAATAAAAATAATAAAAAATAATAAAAATACTAAAAATAATAATAAAAATAATAATAAAAATAATAATAAAAATAATATTAGTAATAATAACAGTAATATTAATAAAATAACAACATCAGCAGTAAGAAATTAATTAAAAAAAATAATGATATTAATAAAATAATAATTAAAAATAACAATAACAGTAATAGAACAATAATGTAATAATAACAATTAAAATAATAAAAGAACCAGAACATAAATAATGATTAGAATAATAAAATAATAATAATAATGACAGGAATATTAATAAAAAAACAATAATATCAGCAGTATGAAATTAATAAAAAAATAATAGTAATATTAATAAAATAATAATTAAAAATAACAATAACAGCAATACAACAATAACGTAATAATAACAACTCAAATAATAAAAGAACCCGAACATAAATAATAATTAAAATAATAAAATAATTACAATAACAACAGGAATATTAATAAAATACTAATAACGTTAGCAATAAAAAATTAATAAAAAATCCAAATAACAATAATAATCAAATAAATCAATTAAAAATAATAAGAGGAGTGATAATCAAATAATAATTAAAAAATAACGGTAATAATAAAAATAATAGCGCACTAATAATAATATTAATATCAGCCGAATATTAATGATATTCATTAATAGCAGCAGAGCCCGGGGCTGATAACGCCGATCAGCCCCTCCCCCACCCTTTCTCCCCCATTCTTTGGCCTTTTTGGGGCGCTTTGGGCGCTTTTGGGGCTTTTCGCGGGTTTTGCTGGGTTTGGACATTTTTTAGTGATTTTTGGGGGGATTTTTTGGGGGGGTTTTGGCTTTTTTGGGTGATTTTTTGGGTGATTTTTGGTGATTTTTTGGGTGATTTCGGGGTATTTTTTGGTGATTTTTTGGGTGATTTTTGGGGTGATTTTTGGATATTTTTTGGTGATTTTTTTGGGTGGGTTTTCGACATTTTTTGGTGATTTTTGGGGTGATTTTTTGGGTGGGTTTTGGATATTTTTTGATGATTTTTTGGGTGATTTTTGGGTGATTTTTTGGGTGATTTCTGGGTATTTTTTGGTGATTTTTTGGGTGATTTTTGGATATTTTTTGGTGATTTTTTGGGTGGATTTTCGACATTTTTTGGTGATTTTTGGGGTGATTTTTTGGGTGGGTTTTCAATATTTTTTGGGCGATTTTTTGAGTCTTTTTTTGGGGGGGGGTTGGCATTTTTGGTGATTTTTGGGGTGATTTTTGGATATTTTTTGGTGATTTTTTGGGTGGGTTTTCGACATTTTTTGGTGATTTTTGGGGTGATTTTTTGGGTGGCTTTTGGGTATTTTTTGGTGATTTTTTGGGTGATTTTTGGATATTTTTTGGCGATTTTTTGAGTGATTTTTTCGGGGATTTTGGCATTTTTGGTGACTTTTTGGGTGATTTTTTGGGTGGGTTTTGGGTATTTTTTGGTGATTTTTTGGGTGATTTTTTGGGTGATTTTTGGATATTTTTTTGTGATATTTTGGGTGATTTTTGGATATTTTTTGGTGATTTTTGGGTGATTTTTGGGGTGGGTTTTTGACATATTTGGTGATTTTTGGGGTGATTTTTGGATATTTTTTGGTGATTTTTGGGTGGGTTTTCGACATTTTTTGGTGATTTTTTGGGGGGGTTTTGGATCTTTTTTGTGATATTTTGGGTGATTTTTTGGGTGGGTTTTCGACATTTTTTGGTGATTTTTGGGGTGATTTTTTGGGTGGGTTTTGGATATTTTTTGGGCGATTTTTTCAGTGATTTTTTGGGGGGGGTTGGCATTTTTGGTGATTTTTTGGGTGGGTTTTGGATATTTTTTGGCGATTTTTTGAGTGATTTTTGGGGGTATTTTTCGACAATTTTTGGTGATTTTTTGGGTGATTTTTTGGGTGGGTTTTGGCATTTTTGGTGACTTTTTGGGTGGATTTTGGCTTTTTTTGGGTGACTTTTTGGGTGATTTTTGGATATTTTTTGGTGATTTTTTGGGTGATTTTTGGGGTGGGTTTTGGATGTTTTTGGCGATTTTTTGAGTGATTTTTTGGGGGGGGTTGGCATTTTTGGTGACTTTTTGGGTGGCTTTTGGGTATTTTTTTGTGATTTTTTTGGGTGATTTTTTGGGTGGGTTTTGGGTGGGTTTTGGATATTTTTTGGTGATTTTTGAGTGATTTTTTGGGTGGGTTTCCAATATTTTTTGATGATTTTTGGGTGATTTTTGGGTGGGTTTTAGATAATTTTTGGTGATTTTTTGGGGGGGGTTTTGATATTTTTTAGTGATTTTTGGGTGATTTTTTGGTGTGGATTTTGGCTTTTTTGGGTGATTTTGGGGTGATTTTTGGATATTTTTGGGTGATTTTTTGGGTGGGTTTTGGATATTTTTTTGGTCATTTTTTGGTGTTTTTTTTTGGTCGGTTTTGGTATTTTTTAGTGATTTTTGGGCGGGTTTTTGATTTTTTTTGTGATTTTTTTGGGGTGATTTTTTTGTGGGTTTTGGATATTTTTTGTGATTTTTTGCATGGATTTGGATATTTTTGGGTGATTTTTTTGGGTGATTTTTTGGGCGGGTTTTTGATGGTTTTTTGTGATTTTTTGCGTGATTTTTTTGGTGGGTTTTGGATGTTTTTTAGTGATTTTTGGGGTGATTTTTTGCTGGCTTTTGCTATTTTTTCGGTGATTTTGGGGTGATTTTTTGGGTGGGTTTTGGATATTTTTTTAGTGATTCTTTGGGTGGGTTTTTGATGTTTTTTGGTAATATTTTTTAGTGCTTCTTTGGGTGGCTTTTGGTAAAAATTTTTGGTGATTTTTGGGTGATTTTTGGGTGATTTTTTGGGTGGGTTTTCAATATTTTTTAGTGATTTTTTGGGTGATTTTTAGGTGGGTTTTCGATATTTTTTTGGTGATTTTTTGGGGTGGATTTTTGATATTTTTTGGTGGGTTTTGGTATTTTTTGGTGATTTTTTGGGTCGGTTTTGGATATTTTTTGGTGATTTTTTGGGTGGCTTTTGCTATTTTTTGGTCATTTTTTGGGTGATTTTTGGGTGGGTTTTCGATATTTTTAAGTGATTTTTTGGGTGGATTTTTGATATTTTTTGGTGGGTTTTGGTATTTTGTGGTGATTTTTTGGGTGGCTTTTGCTATTTTTTTCTGATTTTTTGGATGGGTTTTCATTATTTTTTGGTGATTTTTTAGGTAGGTTTTCAATATTTTTTAGTGATTTTTTGGGTGGCTTTTGGTAGAAATTTTTGGTGATTTTTGGGTGATTTTTTGGGTGGGTTTTCGATATTTTTTAAGTGGTTTTTTGGGTGGATTTTTGATATTTTTTGGTTGGTTTTGGTATTTTTTGGTGATTTTTTGGATGGGTTTTGCTATTTTTTTGTGATTTTTTGGGTGATTTTTTGGGTGGGTTTTGGATATTTTTTAGTGATTTTTGGGTGGCTTTTGGATATTTTTTGGTGATTTTTTGGGTGGCTTTTGCTATTTTTTTTGGTCATTTTTTGGGTGATTTTTTGCTGGCTTTTGCTATTTTTTGGTGATTTTGGGGTGATTTTTTGGGTGGGTTTTCAATATTTTTTAGTGATTTTTGGGTGATTTTTTGGGTGGGTTTTCGATATTTTTAAGTGATTTTTTTGGGTGGGTTTTTGATATTTTTTGGTGGATTTTGGTATTTTTTTGTGATTTTTTGGGTAGGTTTTCAATATTTTTTGGTGCTTTTTCGGTGGCTTTTGCTATTTTTTTTGGTCATTTTTTCGGTGATTTTTGGGTGATTTTTTGGGTGGGTTTTCGATATTTTTTACTGCTTTTTCGGGTGCCTTTTACTATTTTTTCGGGTCATTTTTTCGGTGATTTTTTCCTGACTTTCCCCATTTTTGTCCTGACTTTTTTCGCTGATTTTTCACCGATTTTACTGATTTCTTCCAACTTTCCAACCCCCCCCCCTCCCCTCCCCCCCCTTTCTCCACTTCCATCCCAAAATCTCCCCACTCCCGACCCCACCTGAGGCCTCTCCCACCCAACCCCAAAACTGCCCAATTTCTGCTTTTTCCCCCCAAACTCCTCTTATCTCTCCTGGCCTCTCTTATCTCCCCCTGCAGCTGCTCCCTCCCCACACCGACCTCAACTCCCATTTTTTGCCCTAAACCCAAATATTTCAGGGAAAATTCCCAATTCTGCTGACACTCAGAACTTGTTATTTTTTTCCTCCTCCAAGCCCCAAAACCGACGGCTCCAAAACCGTCGGATTTGCACCCAAAACCTTTGGCCTCGAGGTGTAAAAAATGTTCCGAATCCCGAATTTTCAGCCCTTTCTGGTCCCAGGGGCAGCTGGGAGGAGATTTGAAAGTTTAAAATTTCAGTCCCCGCATTTTTGAGGTGTTTTTCCCCCAATTTTCATTTCTGCCAAGGTCGCCGCTGATTAAAATGGTGAATTGAAAATTGCATTGGTATTTAATTAAGTTGGTATTTAATTAAACTGATATTTAATTAAACTGATATTTAATTCAATTGATATTTAATTAAATTGGTATTTAATTAAATTGGTATTTAATTAAACTGATATTTAATTCAATTGATTGATACTTAATTTGATATTTAATTCAATTGATACTTAACTAAATTGGTATTTAATTAAATTGATATTTAATTCAATTGATTGATACTTAATTTGATATTTAATTCAATTGATATTTAATTAAATTGGTATTTAATTCAATGGATATTTAATTCAATGGATATTTAATTCAATTGATACTTAATCCAATTGATATTCAATTAAATTGATACTTAACTAAATTGATATTTAATTAAATTGATATTTAATTAAATTGATTGATACTTAATTTGATATTTAATTCAATTGATATTTAATTAAATTGATACTTAATTAAACTGATATTTAATTCAACTGATACTTAACTAAATTGGTATTTAATTCAATTGATATTTAATTCAATTGATTGATACTTAATTTGATATTTAATTAAATTGATATCTAATTAAATTGATACTTCATTCAATTGATATTTAATTCAATTGATATTTTATTAAATTGATATTCAATTAAATTGATATTTCATTCAATTGATATTTAATTCAATTGATACTTCATTCAATAGATATTTAATTCAATTGATATTTAATTCAATTGGTATTTAATTAAATTGATATTTAATTCAATTGATTGATACTTAATTTGATATTTAATTCAATTGATACTTAATTAAATTGATATTTAATTAAATTGATACTTAATTCAATTGATATTTAATTCAATTGATACTTAATTCAATTGATATTTAATTAAATTGATACTTAACTAAATTGATATTTAATTAAATCGATAATTAAATTGATACTTAATTAAATTGATATTTAATTCAATTGATACTTAATTCAATTGATACTTAACTAAATTGATATTTAATTCAATTGATATTCAATTAAATCAATATTTCATTAAATCGATATTTAATTCAATTGATCTTCAATTAAATCAAGGTTTAATTACATTCACCATTAATTCCTATTTAATTAAATATTTCATGACATTAAAAGCGATTATTGAATTCAATTGCTACTTAATGAAGGATTGAATTCAATTCGTAGCTAATTAATGAGATATTTAATTTAATTAATTCTCCCTGTTCCACCAGGAGAGTCCAACCCTGCTCCAGTGGTTCATCCAAGGGGAGATTTTTTCCCAAAAAAAAAAAAAAAAACAAGAAAAAAAAAGGTTCCAAAATCCCAAAATAATCCTGGTCCAAAAATCCCACAAAACCAGGTTTGGAAATCCCAAAATATTCTTGTTCCGAAACGCAACAAAGATAACCCAGGACCAAAATCCCCCAAAAAACCAAATCCCAAAATGCCCAAAATCCAAATCCCAAAATCCCCAAATCCCCCAGGTCCAAAATAGAGAAAAAAACCTCCCAAAATCCCAGAAAACCGGGACCCAAAATCCCAAAAAAAACCCATTTCAAAGCAGCAAAACCACCCAGGTCCAAAATCCTCCCCCAAAAATTCCTAAATCCCAAAAAAACCAAATTCCAGAGGAGCAGGAAATGAGGTTGGAAAATCCCCAAATTGCCCCGGTCCCAAACAGCAGGAAACCGAATTCCAAAATCCCGGAGTTTGGGGTTCCAAAATCCCAAAATAAGCCCGGTCCCAAACCCCAAACGCCAAGTTTGAAAACACCGAAATGGCCCCGTTCCAAAATAACCCCAAAACCGAATTTCAAGAGCCGAAAACCGTGTCCGAAAATCCCAAATTAGCCCAGTTTGGGAATCCCAAAATGGCCCCATTTGGGATCCCAAAATGGCCCCACCAGGAATCCCAAAATGGCCCCGTTTGGGATCCCAAAATGGCCCCGTTTGGGGTCCCAAAATGGCCCCACCAGGAATCCCAAAATAGCCCCGTCTGGGGTCCCAAAATGGCCCCGTTTGGGATCCCAAAATCGCCCCACCAGGAATCCCAAAATGGCCCAGTTTGGGATCCCAAAATAGCCCCGTTCGGAAATCCCAAAATAGCCCCGTTTGGGATCCCAAAATGGCCCCACCAGGGATCCCAAAATGGCCCCACCAGGAATCCCAAAATGGCCCCGTTTGGGATCCCAAAATGGCCCCACCAGGAATCCCAAAATGGCCCAGTTTGGGATCCCAAAATGGCCCCGTTTGGGATCCCAAAATGGCCCAGTTTGGGATCCCAAAATCACCTCACCAGGAATCCCAAAATGGCCCCACCAGGAATCCCAAAATAGCCCCGTTTGGGATCCCAAAATCTCCCCACCAGGAATCCCAAAATGGCCCCGTTTGGGATCCCAAAATGGCCCCGATCCGAGATCACAAAATGGCCCCGTTTGGGATCCCAAAATGGCCCCACCAGGAATCCCAAAATAGCCCCAACTGGGATCCCAAAATAGCCCCGTTTGGGATCCCAAAATGGCCCCGTTTGGGATCCCAAAATAGCCCCGTTTGGGGTCCCAAAATAGCCCCGTTTGGGGTCCCAAAATAGCCCAGTTTGGGATCCCAAAATGGCCCCGTTTGGGGTCCCAAAATGGCCCCGTTTGGGATCCCAAAATAGCCCCGTTTGGGATCCCAAAATAGCCCCGTTTGGGATCCCAAAATAGCCCCAACTGGGATCCCAAAATGGCCCCACCAGGAATCCCAAAATGGCCCCGTTTGGGATCCCAAAATGGCCCCACCAGGAATCCCAAAATAGCCCCGTTTGGGGTCCCAAAATAGCCCCGTTTGGGATCCCAAAATGGCCCCACCAGGAATCCCAAAATGGCCCCGTTTGGGGTCCCAAAATAGCCCCATTTGGGATCCCAAAATGGCCCCGTTTGGGGTCCCAAAATCGCCCCACCAGGGATCCCAAAATGGCCCCACCAGGAATCCCAAAATGGCCCCGTTTGGGATCCCAAAATGGCCCCACCAGGAATCCCAAAATAGCCCCAACTGGGATCCCAAAATAGCCCAGTTTGGGGTCCCAAAATGGCCCCGTTTGGGATCCCAAAATGGCCCCGTTTGGGGTCCCAAAATGGCCCCGTTTGGGGTCCTAAAATAGCCCCAACTGGGATCCCAAAATGGCCCCACCAGGAATCCCAAAATGGCCCCGTTTGGGATCCCAAAATGGCCCCACCAGGAATCCCAAAATAGCCCCGTTTGGGGTCCCAAAATAGCCCCGTTTGGGATCCCAAAATGGCCCCACCAGGAATCCCAAAATGGCCCCGTTTGGGATCCCAAAATGGCCCCGATCCGAGATCCCAAAAACCAAGTTTGAAAATCCCAAAATCGCCCCGATCCGAAACACCACAAAACCGGGTTGGGAAATGACCGAGTTTGAAAATAACTCGGGTCCAAAATCCCAAAAAAACAAATCCTAAAATGCCACAGAAACAAATCCCAAAATCCTAAAATACCACAGGTCCAAAATACGGAAAAAATTTCCCCAAATTCTGGAAATTTTGGTTCCAAAATCCCAAAATAACTCAGTTCCAAAATAGCCAAAAAATGGGGGGTTTCAGCTCAAAATAGCCCTGGTTCAAAATCCCAAAATCCCAAATTCCAGAATTCCCGAAACTCCAATTCCCGAATCCCCTCAGGACCCCAGTTCCAAAAATATTACGAAACCAAATCCCCAAAAAACCCCAGAAATCCCCAAAATTCCCGAAATCAGCCGGTTTGAGAAGGCCGATGCCAAAATTCCGAATTCCCAAATTCCGAATTCAAAGTATTTCAAAGTATCAAATTCTGAAATTCCGAATTCCAAAGTTCCCAAATTCCCAAATTCTGAACTCCAAAATTCCAAATTCCAAATTCCAAAGTATCAAATTACCAAATTCCAAATTCTAAAATTCTCAATTTCCAAATTCCAAAATTCTGATTTCCAAATTTCTGACTTCCTAAATTCCAAATTCCCAAATTCCGAATTCCAGAGTATCAAATTCCAAATTTCCAAAATTCCAAAATTCCAAATTTCAAAGTATCAAATTCCCAAATTCTGAATTCCAAAATTCCAATTCTCAAAATTTAAAATTTCAAAATATCAAATTCCAAAATTCTGAACTAAAAAATTCTGAATTCCCAAATTCCAAATTCTGAATTCCAAAATTCCGACTTCCTAAATTCCAAATTCCCAAATTCCAAATTCTGAATTCCAAAATTCCGACTTCCTAAATTCCAAATTCCCAAATTCCGAATTTCAAAATTCCAAATTCCCAAATTCCAAATTCAAAAATTCCGAATTTTAAAATTTCCAAATTCCCAATTCCCAAATTCTGAATTCCAAAATTCCGAATTCTCAAATTCGAAATTCCGAAGTAGTAAATTCCCAAATTCGGAGTTCCCAAATTCCAAATTTTGAAATTTCAAATGCCGAAATTCTGAATTCCCAAATTCTGAATTCCAAAATTCCAAATTCAAAATTCCAAATTCAAAAATTCTGAATTCCAAAATTCTAAATACCCAAATTTCGAATTTCAAAATCCCGAATTCCAAAATTCTGAATTTCCGAACTCAAAATTCAAAACTGCCGAATTCTAAAAGGTCCAAATTTCAAAATTCCAAATTCCCAAATTGTAAATTCCAGAATTCTGAATTCCAAATTCCAAATTTCGAAATTCCAAATGCCGAAATTCTGAATTCTCAAATTCTGAATTCCCAAATTCAATTCTAAAATTCTGAATTCCCAAATCCCAAATTCGAAATTCCAAAATTCTGAATTCCCGAATTCAAAAATTCCGAATTTTAAAAGGTTCAAATTTCGAAATTCCAAATTTCAAAATTCTTAATTTCAAAATTCTGAATTCCAAAATTCCGAATTCCCAAATTCCAAATTTAGAAATTACAAATGCTGAAATTCTGAGTTCTCAAATTCCGAATTCCCAAATCTAATTCCAAAATTCCGAATTCCCAAATCCCCTAATTCCAAAATTCTGAATTCCCAAATTCCGAATTTCAAAATTCCAAATTTCAAAATTCCCAATTTCAAAATTCAAAAATTCCAAATTCCGAATTCCCACATTTCAAATCCCAAACCACCCCATTCCAGATGTCCCCAAATTCCCGACATTCCCAAAAAATCCCCGCCCAATTCGGGAGTCTCACCTGGGCTCCGAAGAAAAAATTCGGGACCTTTGGGGGTCTCCTCCGGGAAAATTCCGGGAAAATCCTCGGCAGATCCGGAGCCGCCCCCGCTGGACCTCGGCGAGCAACGAGCCCGAAACCGGCTGGAACCGGAACTTCCGAGCACAATTCGGGATATCGGGAAGCCGGAATTCCTTATCACGCCCCTTGTGGGCGTGGCTCCCCCACATCATGAATATTCATGACCCACCCCCAAAATCGATATTCCCAAAATTCATCCCCTTGGAATTCCCTTCCCACCCAGAGGGGGCTCGGGGTTGGATTTTTTTTTGTCCCGAATCCCTAAAAAAATTCAAGGGGGGGGATTTTCCGGGAATTCCGGAGTTTCCTGGATACGGAAAAATCGTTGTTTGTCCCCAAAAATGCTCCGAAGGCGGCGATTGGTCCTTATCAGCTTCCCGCAGAGCCGGGCCCGGTATCAGCTGATAACGCTTATCTCGGGCAACCGGAGCGAGGCGGCAACGGCCGCGGGGTGGGCATCCGTGTTTTCCTGGGGGCTTGGGATGGGCACCCCTGGGATGGGAATGGGCACTTGGGAATGGGAATGGGCACCCCTGGGATGGGAATGGGCACTCCTGGAGTGGGAATGGGGACCCGTGGAGTGGGAATGGGCACGGCTGGAGTGGGAATGGGCACCCCTGGAATGGGAATGGGCACCCTTGGAATGGGAATGGGCACCCCTGGAATGGGAATGGGCACTTGGAAATGGGAATGGGCACCCCTGGAGTGGGAATGGGCACTTGGAAATGGGAATGGGCACCCCTGGAGTGGGAATGGGGACCCGTGGAGTGGGAATGGGCACTTGGGAATGGGAATGGGCACCCCTGGAATGGGAATGGGCACAGGTGGAGTGGGAATGGGCACCCCTGGAATGGGAATGGGCACTTGGGAATGGGAATGGGCACCCCTGGAATGGGAATGGGCACTCTGGAGTGGGAATGGGTATCCCTGGAATGGGAATGGGCACTCCTGGAGTGGGAATGGGCACCCCTGGAGTGGGAATGGGCACTCCTGGGATGGGAATGGGCACTTGGGAATGGGAATGGGCACCCCTGGAGTGGGAATGGGCACTGCTGGAATGGGAATGGGCACCCCTGGAATGGGAATGGGCACCCCTGGAATGGGAATGGGCACACCTGGAATGGGAATGGGCATCCCTGGAATGGGAATGGGCACCCCGGGAGTGGGAATGGGCACTCCTGGAGTGGGAATGGGCACCCCTGGAATGGGAATGGGCACACCTGGAATGGGAATGGGCATCCCTGGAATGGGAATGGGCACACCTGGAATGGGAATGGGCACCCCTGGAGTGGGAATGGGCACTGCTGGAATGGGAATGGGCACCCCTGGAGTGGGAATGGGCACCCCTGGAGTGGGAATGGGCACACCTGGGATGGGAATGGGCACTCCCGGAGTGGGAATGGGCACTCTGGGAATGGGAATGGGCACTTGGGAATGGGAATGGGCATCCCTGGAGTGGGAATGGGCACTGCTGGAATGGGAATGGGCACCCCTGGGATGGGAATGGGCACCCCTGGAGTGGGAATGGGCATCCCTCGGATGGGAATGGGCACTCCTGGAGTGGGAATGGGCATCCCTAGAGTGGGAATGGGCACACCTGGGAATGGGAATGGGCACCCCTGGAATGGGAATGGGCACTCCTGGAGTGGGAATGGGCATCCCTGGAATGGGAATGGGCACCCCTGGAATGGGAATGGGCACCCCTGGAGTGGGAATGGGCACCCCTGGAGTGGGAATGGGCAGCTCTGGATTGGGATGGGCACTCCCGGTGTGGGAATGGGCACTCTGGGAATGGGAATGGGCACTTGGGAATGGGAATGGGCACCCCTGGAGTGGGAATGGGCATCCCTCGGATGGGAATAGGCACTCCTGGATTGGGAATGGGCACCCCTGGAGTGGGAATGGGCACCCCTGGAGTGGGAATGGGCATCCCGGGAGTGGGAATGGGCACTCCTGGAATGGGAATGGGCACCCCTGGAATGGGAATGGGCACACCTGGAATGGGAATGGGCACACCTGGAGGGGGAATGGGCACCCCTGGAGTGGGAATGGGCACCCCTGGGATGGGAATGGGCACTTGGGAATGGGAATGGGCATCCCTAGAGTGGGAATGGGCACCCCTGGAATGGGAATGGGCACTTGGGAATGGGAATGGGCACTCCTGGAATGGGAATGGGCACAGGTGGAGTGGGAATGGGCACTCCTGGAGTGGGAATGGGCATCCCTAGAGTGGGAATGGGCACACCTGGAAGGGGAATGGGCACCCCTGGGAATGGGCACCCCTGGAGTGGGAATGGGCACCCCTGGATTGGGAATGGGCATCCCTGGAATGGGAATGGGCACTCCTGGAATGGGAATGGGCACCCCTGGAATGGGAATGGGCATCCCTGGAATGGGAATGGGCACTCCTGGAATGGGAATGGGCACAGGTGGAGTGGGAATGGGCACCCCTGGATTGGGAATGGGCATCCCTGGAATGGGAATGGGCACTCCTGGAATGGGAATGGGCACCCCTGGAGTGGGAATGGGCACCCCTGGAATGGGAATGGGCACCCCTGGAGTGGGAATGGGCACCCCTGGATTGGGAATGGGCATCCCTGGAATGGGAATGGGCACTCCTGGAATGGGAATGGGCACCCCTGGAGTGGGAATGGGCAGCTCTCGAGTGGGAATGGGCACTTGGGAATGGGAATGGGCATCCCTGGAATGGGAATGGGCACAGGTGGAGTGGGAATGGGCACTCCTGGAGTGGGAATGGGCACCCCTGGGAATGGGAATGGGCACTCCTGGAGTGGGAATGGGCATCCCTAGAGTGGGAATGGGCACACCTGGGAATGGGCACCCCTGGAGCGGGAATGGGCACCCCTGGATTGGGAATGGGCACCCCTGGAGTGGGAATGGGCACCCCTGGAGTGGGAATGGGCATCTCTGGATTGGGATGGGCACTCCCGGAGTGGGAATGGGCACTCTGGGAATGGGAATGGGCACCCCTGGAGTGGGAATGGGCACTGCTGGAATGGGAATGGGCACCCCTGGAGTGGGAATGGGCAGCTCTCGAGTGGGAATGGGCTCCCCTGGGAATGGGAATGGGCATCCCTAGAGTGGGAATGGGCACACCTGGAAGGGGAATGGGCACCCCTGGGAATGGGCAACCCTGGAGTGGGAATGGGAACCCCTGGATTGGGAATGGGCATCCCTGGAATGGGAATGGGCACCCCTGGAGTGGGAATGGGCATCCCTGGAATGGGAATGGGCACCCCTGGAATGGGAATGGGCACTCCTGGAATGGGAATGGGCACCCCTGGAGTGGGAATGGGCAGCTCTGGATTGGGATGGGCACTCCCGGAGTGGGAATGGGCACTCTGGGAATGGGAATGGGCACTTGGGAATGGGAATGGGCACCCCTGGAGTGGGAATGGGCATCCCTGGAGTGGGAATGGGCATCCCTCGGATGGGAATGGGCACTTGGGAATGGGAATGGGCACCCCTGGAGTGGGAATGGGCACTCCTGGGATGGGAATGGGCACCCCTGGAGTGGGAATGGGCATCCCTGGGATGGGAATGGGCACACCTGGGATGGGAATGGGCACACCTGGAATGGGAATGGGCACTTGGGAATGGGAATGGGCACCCCTGGAGTGGGAATGGGCACAGGTGGAGTGGGAATGGGCACTCCTGGAGTGGGAATGGGCATCCCTAGAGTGGGAATGGGCACACCTGGAAGGGGAATGGGCACTCTGGAGTGGGAATGGGTATCCCTGGAATGGGAATGGGCACCCCTGGGAATGGGAATGGGCACCCTGGAATGGGAATGGGCACTCCTGGAATGGGAATGGGCACCCCTGGAATGGGAATGGGCATCCCTGGAGTGGGAATGGGCACTCCTGGGATGGGAATGGGCAGCCCTGGAATGGGAATGGGCACTTGGAATGGGAATGGGCACCCTGGAGTGGGAATGGGCAGTCCTGGAATGGGAATGGGCACTCCTGGAATGGGAATGGGCATCCCTGGAATGGGAATGGGCACCCCTGGAGTGGGAATGGGCACCCCTGGAATGGGAATGGGCATCCCTGGAATGGGAATGGGCACCCCTGGAGTGGGAATGGGCACCCCTGGAATGGGAATGGGCATCCCTGGAATGGGAATGGGCACCCCTGGGAATGGGAATGGGCACTTGGGTGGAGTGGGAATGGGCACCCCTGGAATGGGAATGGGCACCCCTGGATTGGGAATGGGCAGTCCTGGAGTGGGAATGGGCAGTCCTGGAGTGGGAATGGGCACCCCTGGAATGGGAATGGGCACTCTGGAGTCGGAATGGGTATCCCTGGAATGGGAGTGGGCACTGCTGGGAATGGGCACCCCTGGAGTGGGAATGGGCACACCTGGGATGGGAATGGGCACCCCTGGAGTGGGAATGGGCACCCCTGGAGTGGGAATGGGCATCCCTGGAGTGGGAATGGGCACTCCTGGGATGGGAATGGGCACTCCTGGGATGGGAATGGGCAGCCCTGGAGTGGGAATGGGCACTCCTGGGATGGGAATGGGCAGCTCTGGATTGGGATGGGCACTCCCGGAGTGGGAATGGGCACTCTGGGAATGGGAATGGGCACTTGGGAATGGGAATGGGCACCCCTGGAGTGGGAATGGGCATCCCTCGGATGGGAATAGGCACTCCTGGATTGGGAATGGGCACCCCTGGAGTGGGAATGGGCACTCCTGGGATGGGAATGGGCACTCCTGGATTGGGAATGGGCACCCCTGGAGTGGGAATGGGCATCCCTCGGATGGGAATAGGCATCCTGGGAATGGGAATGGGCACTTGGGAATGGGAATGGGCACTCCTGGAGTGGGAATGGGCATCCCTGGAGTGGGAATGGGCACCCCTGGAGTGGGAATGGGCACTCCTGGGATGGGAATGGGCACTTGGGAATGGGAATGGGCACCCCTGGAGTGGGAATGGGCACCCCTGGAGTGGGAATGGGCAGCTCTCGAGTGGGAATGGGCACTTGGGAATGGGAATGGGCATCCCTGGAATGGGAATGGGCACAGGTGGAGTGGGAATGGGCAGTCCTGGAGTGGGAATGGGCATCCCTAGAGTGGGAATGGGCACACCTGGGAATGGGCACCCCTGGAGTGGGAATGGGCATCCCTGGAGTGGGAATGGGCACCCCTGGAATGGGAATGGGCAGCTCTGGATTGGGATGGGCACTCCCGGAGTGGGAATGGGTATCCCTGGAATGGGAATGGGCACCCCTGGAATGGGAATGGGCACCCCTGGAGTGGGAATGGGCATCCCTCGGATGGGAATAGGCATCCTGGGAATGGGAATGGGCACTTGGGAATGGGAATGGGCACCCCTGGAGTGGGAATGGGCACCCCTGGAATGGGAATGGGCACTCCTGGAATGGGAATGGGCACCCCTGGAGTGGGAATGGGCATCCCTGGAGTGGGAATGGGCACTCCTGGGATGGGAATGGGCACTTGGGAATGGGAATGGGCACCCCTGGAGTGGGAATGGGCATCCCTAGAGTGGGAATGGGCACCCCTGGAATGGGAATGGGCACTCCTGGAATGGGAATGGGCACCCCTGGAGTGGGAATGGGCACTCCTGGGATGGGAATGGGCACTTGGGAATTTGAATGGGCACCCCTGGAGTGGGAATGGGCATCCCTAGAGTGGGAATGGGCACTCCTGGAGTGGGAATGGGTAGCTCTGGATTGGGATGGGCACTCCCGGAGTGGGAATGGGCACTCTGGGAATGGGAATGGGCACTTGGGAATGGGAATGGGCACCCCTGGAGTGGGAATGGGCACTCCTGGGATGGGAATGGGCACTCCTGGAATGGGAATGGGCACTCCTGGGATGGGAATGGGCACTCCTGGATTGGGAATGGGCACCCCTGGAGTGGGAATGGGCACCCCTGGAGTGGGAATGGGCACTCCTGGGATGGGAATGGGCACCCCTGGAGTGGGAATGGGCACTCCTGGGATGGGAATGGGCACTTGGGAATGGGAATGGGCACCCCTGGAGTGGGAATGGGCACCCCTGGAGTGGGAATGGGCAGCTCTCGAGTGGGAATGGGCACTTGGGAATGGGAATGGGCATCCCTGGAATGGGAATGGGCACAGGTGGAGTGGGAATGGGCACTCCTGGAGTGGGAATGGGCACCCCTGGGAATGGGAATGGGCACTTGGGAATGGGAATGGGCACCCCTGGAGTGGGAATGGGCAGCTCTGGAGTGGGAATGGGCTCCCCTGGGAATGGGAATGGGCATCCCTAGAGTGGGAATGGGCACACCTGGAAGGGGAATGGGCACCCCTGGGAATGGGCACCCCTGGAGTGGGAATGGGCATCCCTGGAATGGGAATGGGCACTCCTGGAATGGGAATGGGCACCCCTGGAGTGGGAATGGGCAGCTCTGGATTGGGATGGGCACTCCCGGAGTGGGAATGGGCACTCTGGGAATGGGAATGGGCACTTGGGAATGGGAATGGGCACCCCTGGAGTGGGAATGGGCATCCCTGGAGTGGGAATGGGCATCCCTCGGATGGGAATAGGCATCCTGGGAATGGGAATGGGCACTTGGGAATGGGCACTCCTGGAATGGGAATGGGCACCCCTGGAGTGGGAATGGGCACTCCTGGGATGGGAATGGGCACTTGGGAATGGGAATGGGCACCCCTGGAGTGGGAATGGGCATCCCTGGAATGGGAATGGGCACCCCTGGAATGGGAATGGGCACTCCTGGAGTGGGAATGGGCACTCCTGGAAGGGGAATGGGTACCCTTGGAATGGGAATGGGCACCCTGGAATGGGAATAGGCACCCCTGGAGTGGGAATGGGCACTCCTGGAATGGGAATGGGCACCCCTGGAGGGGGAATGGGCAGTCCTGGAGTGGGAATGGGCACTTGGGAATGGGAATGGGCACCCCTGGAATGGGAATGGGCCCTGCTGGAATGGGAATGGGCACCCCTGGAATGGGAATGGGCACACCTGGGATGGGAATGGGCACCCCTGGAGTGGGAATGGGCATCCCTGGAATGGGAATGGGCACCCCTGGAATGGGAATGGGCACCCTGGAATGGGAATGGGCACTCCTGGAATGGGAATGGGCATCCCTGGAGAGGGAATGGGCACTCCTGGGATGGGAATGGGCACCCCTGGAATGGGAATGGGCACTTGGAATGGGAATGGGCACCCTGGAGTGGGAATGGGCACCCCTGGAGTGGGAATGGGTATCCCTGGAATGGGAATGGGCACCCCTGGAGTGGGAATGGGCACCCCTGGAATGGGAATGGGCACCCCTGGAGTGGGAATGGGCACCCCTGGGAATGGGAATGGGCACTTGGGTGGAGTGGGAATGGGCACTCCTGCAATGGGAATGGGCACACCTGGAATGGGAATGGGCACCGCTGGAGTGGGAATGGGCACCCCTGGAGGGGGAATGGGCACCCCTGGAATGGGAATGGGCACACCTGGAATGGGAATGGGCACCCCTGGATTGGGAATGGGCAGTCCTGGAGTGGGAATGGGCACTTGGGAATGGGAATGGGCCCTGCTGGAATGGGAATGGGCACCCCTGGAATGGGAATGGGCACTCTGGAGTGGGAATGGGTATCCCTGGAATGGGAGTGGGCACTGCTGGGAATGGGCACCCCTGGAGTGGGAATGGGCACACCTGGGATGGGAATGGGCACCCCTGGAGTGGGAATGGGCACTTGGAATGGGAATGGGCACCCCTGGAATGGGAATGGGCACACCTGGGATGGGAATGGGCACCCCTGGAGTGGGAATGGGCATCCCTGGAATGGGAATGGGCACCCCTGGAATGGGAATGGGCACCCTGGAATGGGAATGGGCACTCCTGGAATGGGAATGGGCATCCCTGGAGAGGGAATGGGCACTCCTGGGATGGGAATGGGCACCCCTGGAATGGGAATGGGCACTTGGAATGGGAATGGGCACCCTGGAGTGGGAATGGGCACCCCTGGAGTGGGAATGGGTATCCCTGGAATGGGAATGGGCACCCCTGGAGTGGGAATGGGCACCCCTGGAATGGGAATGGGCATCCCTGGAATGGGAATGGGCACCCCTGGGAATGGGAATGGGCACTTGGGTGGAGTGGGAATGGGCACTCCTGCAATGGGAATGGGCACCCCTGGAATGGGAATGGGCATCCCTGGGATGGGAATGGGCACCGCTGGAGTGGGAATGGGCACCCCTGGAGGGGGAATGGGCACCCCTGGAATGGGAATGGGCACACCTGGAATGGGAATGGGCACCCCTGGATTGGGAATGGGCAGTCCTGGAGTGGGAATGGGCACTTGGGAATGGGAATGGGCCCTGCTGGAATGGGAATGGGCACCCCTGGAATGGGAATGGGCACTCTGGAGTGGGAATGGGTATCCCTGGAATGGGAGTGGGCACTGCTGGGAATGGGCACCCCTGGAGTGGGAATGGGCACACCTGGGATGGGAATGGGCACCCCTGGAGTGGGAATGGGCACCCCTGGAGTGGGAATGGGCATCCCTGGAGTGGGAATGGGCACCCCTGGGATGGGAATGGGCACTCCTGGGATGGGAATGGGCAGCCCTGGAGTGGGAATGGGCACTTGGAATGGGAATGGGCACTCATGGAGTGGGAATGGGCACCCCTGGGATGGGAATGGGCACTCCTGGAATGGGAATGGGCAGCTCTGGAGTGGGAATGGGCACCCATGGAGTGGGAATGGGCATCCCTGGAGGGGGAATAGGCACCCCTGGAGGGGGAATGGGCACCCCTGGAATGGGAATGGGCACAGGTGGAGTGGGAATGGGCATCGTGGAGTGGGAATGGGCACTCCTGGAATGGGAATGGGCATCCCTGGAATGGGAATGGGCACCCCTGGAGTGGGAATGGGCACACCTGGGATGGGAATGGGCACTCCTGGAATGGGAATGGGCACCCCTGGAGTGGGAATGGGCACCCCTGGAATGGGAATGGGCACACCTGGGATGGGAATGGGCACCCCTGGAGTGGGAATGGGCATCCCTGGGATGGGAATGGGCACACCTGGGATGGGAATGGGCAGCCCTGGAATGGGAATGGGCACTTGGGAATGGGAATGGGCACTTGGGAATGGGAATGGGCACCCCTGGAGTGGGAATGGGCACCCCTGGAATGGGAATGGGCACTTGGGAATGGGAATGGGCAGTCCTGGAGTGGGAATGGGCACCCCTGGGAATGGGAATGGGCACCCCTGGAGTGGGAATGGGCACTGCTGGAATGGGAATGGGCACCCCTGGGATGGGAATGGGCACCCCTGGAGTGGGAATGGGCATCCCTCGGATGGGAATGGGCACCCCTGGAGTGGGAATGGGCACCCCTGGAATGGGAATGGGCACTTGGGAATGTGAATGGGCACTCCTGGAGTGGGAATGGGCACTCCTGGAATGGGAATGGGCATCCCTGGAATGGGAATGGGCAGTCCTGGAATGGGAATGGGCACGGCTGGAGTGGGAATGGGCACCCCTGGAGTGGGAATGGGCACTCTGGAATGGGAATGGGCACCCCTGGAGGGGGAATGGGCATCCCTGGAGTGGGAATGGGCACTGCTGGAATGGGAATGGGCATCTCTGGAATGGGAATGGGCATCCCTGGAATGGGAATGGGCACTGCGGGAATGGGAATGGGCACCCCTGGAATGGGAATGGGCACACCTGGAATGGGAATGGGCATCCCTGGAATGGGAATGGGCACACCTGGAATGGGAATGGGCACCCCTGGAGTGGGAATGGGCACCCCTGGAAGGGGAATGGGCACTCTGGAATGGGAATGGGCACCCCTGGAATGGGAATGGGCACCCCTGGAGTGGGAATGGGCAACCCTGGAGTGGGAATGGGCACCCCTGGAGTGGGAATGGGCATCCCTGGAATGGGAATGGGCACCCCTGGAGTGGGAATGGGCACTCCTGGAGTGGGAATGGGCACCCCTGGAATGGGAATGGGCACACCTGGAATGGGAATGGGCATCCCTGGAATGGGAATGGGCACACCTGGAATGGGAATGGGCACCCCTGGAGTGGGAATGGGCACCCCTGGAAGGGGAATGGGCACTCTGGAATGGGAATGGGCACCCCTGGAATGGGAATGGGCACCCCTGGAGTGGGAATGGGCAACCCTGGAGTGGGAATGGGCACCCCTGGAGTGGGAATGGGCATCCCTGGAATGGGAATGGGCACCCCTGGAGTGGGAATGGGCACCCCTGGAGTGGGAATGGGCACTCTGGAATGGGAATGGGCACCCCTGGAGGGGGAATGGGCACCCCTGGAGTGGGAATGGGCACTTGGGAATGGGAATGGGCACCCCTGGACTGGGAATGGGCACTCCTGGAATGGGAATGGGCACCCCTGGAGTGGGAATGGGCACCCCTGGAGTGGGAATGGGCACTCTGGAATGGGAATGGGCACCCCTGGAGTGGGAATGGGCACCCCTGGAGTGGGAATGGGCACTTGGGAATGGGCCCTCCTGGAATGGGAATGGGCATCTCTGGAATGGGAATGGGCACCCCTGGAGTGGGAATGGGCACCCCTGGAGTGGGAATGGGCACGGCTGGCACGGGGATCTTCACCTGGATCTACCTGGGGGCCTGGGAAGGGGGTCCTGGAAGGGGAACAGGGCCGGGGTCCCACCCCTGGGTGCTCCCGCAGGTCCTGGAAGGGGAACAGGGCCGGGGTCCCGCCCCTGGGTGCTCCCGAGGGTCCTGGAAGGGGAACAGGGCCGGGGACCCGCCCCTGGGTGCTCCCGAGGGTCCTGGAAGGGGAACAGGGCCGGGGTCCCGCCCCTGGGTGCTCCCGCAGGTCCTGGAAGGGGAACAGGGCCGGGGTCCCACCCCTGGGTGCTCCCGAGGGTCCTGGAAGGGGAACAGGGCCGGGGTCCCACCCCTGGGTGCTCCCGAGGGTCCTGGAAAGGGAACAGGGCCGGGGTCCCGCCCCTGGGTGCTCCCGAGGGTCCTGGAAGGGGAACAGGGCCGGGGTCCCGCCCCTGGGTGCTCCCGCAGGTCCTGGAAGGGGAACAGGCCCGGGGTCCCGCCCCTGGGTGCTCCCGCAGGTCCTGGAAGGGGAACAGGCCCGGGGTCCCGCCCCTGGGTGCTCCCGAGGGTCCTGGAAGGGGAACAAGGCCGGGGTCCCGCCCCTGGGTCGGGCCCGCTCCGGGAACGCGGCTCAAGCCCCGCCCCCGTTCTGCAACGACCAATGGGATTTCAGCTTTCCATCGATTGGCAGCCCCGGCAGCCAATGGGGAGAGGCCACACCGGGGGGGGCAGCGAGGAGCCTGATTGGTGGAGGGGAGGTGGGCGGGGCTTAGGGCTGGCAGCGGCTCGGTGTCGTCCCAGTGGCCACCAGTGGGCTCCCAGTATGGCCCAGTACGGCCCAGTGTATCCCAGTGCCCTCCCAGTGCAGCCCAGTAGGGCCCAGTGCCCTCCCAGTATAGCCCAGTACATCCCAGTACAGCTCAGTGCCCTCCCAGTACATCCCAGTACATTCCAGTGCCCTCCCAGTACAGCCCAGTGCCCTCCCAGTACATCCCAATTCAGCCCAGTGCCCTCCCAGTGCCCTCCCAGTACATCCCAGTGCCCTCCCAGTGCATCCCAGTGCCCTCCCAGTACAGCCCAGTACAGCCCATTACATCCCAGTACATTCCAGTGACCTCCCAGTGCCCTCCCAGTGCATCCCAGTACAGCCCAGTGCCCTCCCAGTAGGGCCCAGTGCGGCCCAGTGCAACCCAGTGCATCCCAGTGCATCCCAGTATGGCCCAGTGCCCTCCCAGTACCGCCCAGTATGGCCCAGTGCAGCCCACTGTATCCCAGTGCCCTCCCAGTACATCCCAATTCAGCCCAGTGCCCTCCCAGTGCCCTCCCAGTACATCCCAGTGCATCCCAGTACAGCCCAGTGCCCTCCCAGTACAGGCCAGTTCCGTCCCAGTAGCCCACAGTGCCCTCCCAGTACATTCCAGTACCCTCCCAGGGCATCCCAGTGCCTCCCAGTACAGCCCAGTGCCTCCCAGTACAGCCCAGTTCCCTCCCAGGGCATCCCAGTGCCCTCCCAGTGCCCTCCCAGTACATCCCAGTACAACTGAGTGCCCTCCCAGTGCATTCCAGTGCCCTCCCAGTGTATCCCAGTGCATCCCAGTGCCCTCCCAGTAACCCCCAGTGCCCTCCCAGTACAGCCCAGTGCTCTCCCAGTACAGCCCAGTGCCCTCCCAGTGTATCCCAGTGCCCTCCCAGTGCAGCCCAGTGCCCTCCCAGTACATCCCAGTGCCCTCCCAGTACATCCCAGTGTATCCCAGTACAACCCAGTGCCCTCCCAGTGTATCCCAGTGCCCTCCCAGTGCATCCCACTGCCCTCCCAGTACATCCCAGTACAACCCAGTGCCCTCCCAGTGTATCCCAGTGCCCTCCCAGTGCAGCCCAGTGCCCTCCCAGTACATCCCAGTGCCCTCCCAGTACATCCCAGTGTATCCCAGTACAACCCAGTGCCCTCCCAGTGTATCCCAGCGCCCTCCCAGTGCATCCCACTGCCCTCCCAGTACATCCCAGTACAACCCAGTGCCCTCCCAGTGTATCCCAGTGCCCTCCCAGTACAGCCCAGTGCCCTCCCAGTGCATCCCAGTGCATCCCAGTGCCCTCCCAGTACATCCCAGTGCATCCCAGTGCTCCCAGTAATCCCCGGTGCCCTCCCAGTACATCCCAGTACATCCCAGTGCCCTCCCAGTGCTCTCCCAGTAACCCCCAGTACAGCTGCAATTCACAGGATTTGGGGAAATTTTTTTGCCCAGAACTCCCCAAATTTGGGAATTTTCTACCCAGAATTCTCCAAATTTGGGAATTTTTAAAACTCGAATTCTCTGGATTTTAGGAATTTTCTACCCAGAATTCCCCGAATTTGGGGAATTTTTAAAACAGGAATTCCCTGGATTTTGGGAATTTTTTACCCAGAATTCCCCAAATTTACGAATTTTTTACCCAGAATTTCCCAAATTTGGGGAATTTTTACTCAGAATTCTCTGAATTTGGGAATTTTTGACCCAGAATTCCCCAAATTTGGGGAATTTTTTACTCAGAAGTCTCTGAATTTGGGGAATTTTTTAGCCGGAATTCTCCAAATTTGGGACTTTTTAAAACTCGAATTCTCTGGATTTTAGGAATTTTTGACCCAGAATTCCCCGAATTTGGGGAATTTTTCAGCCTCTGGAGACGTTGAGGATTTTGGGGCCAAACCCGACCGAATTGGTTCATATTCAAAAACATCAATTTATTGGGGGAATGGGGGAAAAGGAGCAGATTTGGGGATTTGGGGGCATTTTGGGGGTTTTGGGGGGCATTTTGGGGCTTTTTGGGGTGTTTTGGTTATTTTGGGTTATTTTCGGAGGATTTGGGGTTATTTTGTGTGGATTTGGGGTTATTTTGGGTGGGTTTGGGGTTTTTTGGAGGGTTTGGGGGTTTTTTTGGAGGATTTGGGGTGTTTTGGTTATTTCGGGTTATTTTGGGAGGGTTGGGGTTATTTTGAGTGGATTTGGGGTTTTTTTGAAGGGTTTGGGGTTATTTTGGGAGGATTTGGGGTTATTTTGAGTGGATTTGGGGGTTTTTGGAAGGTTTTGGGTTATTTCGGGATGTTTGGGTTATTTTGAGTTGATTTGGGTTTTTTTGGAGGGGTTTTGGGTTATTTTGGGAGGATTTGGGGTTATTTTGAGTGGATTTGGGGGTTTTTGGAAGGTTTTGGGTTATTTCGGGAGGTTTGGGTTATTTTGACTTGATTTGGGTTTTTTTGGAGGGGTTTTGGGTTATTTTGGAAGGTTTGGGGTTATTTTGAGTGGATTTGGGGTTTTTTGGAGGATTTGGGGTTATTTTGGGAGGTTTGGGGTTATTTTGAGTGGATTTGGGGGTTTTTGGAAGGTTTTGGGTTATTTCGGGAGGTTTGGGGTTATTTTGAGTGGATTTTGGGGGTATTTTTGAGGGATTTGGGTTATTTTGGGAGGTTTGGGGTTATTTTGATTGGATTTGGGGTTTTTTTTTGGAGGATTTTGGGTTATTTTGAGGGATTTGGAGTTATTTTGGAGGGTTTGGGGTTATTTTGAGTGGATTTGGGGTTTTTTGGGTGGATTTGGGGCTTATTTGGGGAGGATTTGGGGTTATTTTGGGTGGATTTGGGTTATTTTGAGTGGATTTGGGGGGGTTTTTGGGAGGTTTTGAGGTAATTTTGAGTGGATTTGGGTTTTTTCAAGGGATTAGGAGTTATTTTGAGTGGATTTGGGTTTTTTTTTGAGGGATTTGGGGTTATTTTGGGTGGATTTGGGGTTTTTTTTGGAGGGTTCAGGGTTATTTTGAGTGGATTTGGAGGTTTTTTGGAGGATTTTGGGTTATGTTGGGAGGTTTGGGGGTTATTTTGAGTGGATTTGGGGTTTTTTGGAGGAATTTGGGTTATTTTGGGAGGATTTGGGGTTATTTTGGGTGGATTTTGGGGGTATTTTTGGAGGGATTTGGGGTTGAGTGGATTTGAGTTTTTTTGGGTGGATTTGGGGTTATTTTGGGTGGATTTGGGTTCCTCGAGGGATTTGGGGTTATTTTGGGTGGATTTGAGGTTATTTTGAGGGGATTTGGGGTTTTTTTGGGAGGTTTGGGGGTTTTTTTGCTTTGGGGCCCCCGCTGAGATTTGGCACCTGGCAAAGGACTGGATAAACACAGGAAAACCTCTGGGAAAAATGGGAAAAAAACCCGGATTTCCCAGAAATTGCAGTTTCCGAGGAGTGACCAAAAACCACCACTCGGAATTGGGCGGGAAAAGGAAAAAGCAGAATCGTTGTTTCACCCCTTGGAGTTGGTTTTGAACCATTTCAGTCCTTTTTTAGCTGAAAATTCCCATTTTTCCCGGAGTTTGGGGGGCAGGTTGGGATTTGATGAGTTTTTTTCAGGAATTTGATGGATTTGGCGGGAATTTGATGGATTTTGCGGGAATTTTCCGGCCGTTCAGAGGCAAAACCTGGGATCGCCTCCAGATTCTCGTCCAGCTCTGAGCGCTTCAAAATTCCCGGGAAAAATTCCAGGTTGGTTTTTTTTTCATGGATCGGCTCCAAAATCGCCCGGAAATGGGGGAAAAAAGCAGGAATTCAGCAATTCCCGGATTTCTCGCAGATCCAGCGGTGGGGGTGGGAGCAGCGCTCGTAGATCCAGAAGCCCCTGGGGCCGATGGCTCCGCAATCCTTGTGCTCCTTGTCCGGGTCCGTCACCCACACGTCCCAAAATCTGGGGGAAAAAAGAGGGAAAAAGGGAAAAAAAAAAAAAAATCGAGGAATTAAAAAAACGCTCCCGAAAAAAACCCCGCTCCCCAAATCCCGTTTTTCTGACTGAAAAATGCCCCGAAAAATCCGTTTGTGGGGGTCAAATTCATCTTTGGCATCGATTTCGTGTTTCTGGGGATTCCTGGTGGGAAGTTTTAGTGAAAATCAGGAATTTTTACTGAAAATCGACAATTTTTTAGCGAAAATCCAGGAATTTTTAGCGAAAATCAGGAATTTTTACTGAAAATCCACATTTTTTACCTAAAATTGGGGAATTTTCAGTGAAAATCGGGCATTTTTATTCCAAATCTGGAATTTTTACATCAAATTAGGAATTTTTACTGAAAATCCACAGTTTGTACCTGAAACAGGGGAATTTTCAGTAAAAATCAGGAATTTTTGCACCAAATGTGGAATTTTTGCATCAAATTATGAATTTTTACTGAAAATCCACAGTTTTTACCTAAAATAGGGGTATTTTTAGTGAAAATCAGGAATTTTTACACCAAATCAGGCATTTTTTATAGAAAATCCACAGTTTTTACCAAAAATCAGGGAATTTTTAGTGAAAATCAGGAATTTTTATGCCAAATTGGGAATTTTTACACCAAATCAGGAAATTTTATAGAAAATCCACAATTTTTACCAAAAATCCAGGAATTTTTAGTGAAAACCGGGCATTTTTACTCCAAATCTGGAATTTTTACATCAAATTAGGAATTTTTACTGAAAACCAACAATTTTTTACCAAAAATCAGGGAATTTTTAGTGAAAATCGGGAATTTTTATGCCAAATCAGGAATTTTTACTCAAAATCAGGATTTTTTACCAAAAATTGGGAATTTTTACCAAAAATCTGGATTTTTTTATAGAAAACCAGCAATTCTTCCCCCAAATCAGGAATTTTTTGCAAAGATCAGGAGTTTTTATCCAAAACTAGGAATTTTTACCAAAAATTTGGAATTTGTACTTAAAATCAGGCACTTTTACCCCAAATCAGGAATTTTTACCCCAAATAGGCATTTTTTAACCAAAAATCAGGATTTTTTAGCAAAATTTGGGAATTTTGATGTCAAATCCGCAACTTTTACCCAAAAATCAATAAATTTTACCCACAATCAGGAATTTTTCCTGAAAATCGGGAATTTTTATGCCGAATCTGGAATTTTTACACCAAATCAGGAATTTTTACAGGAAATCCACATTTTTTTACCAAAAATGTGGGAATTTTTACTGAAAATCGGGAATTTTTATTGAAAATCAGGAATTTTTATCCAAAATCAGGATTTTTTACCGAAAACTTGGAATTTTTACTTAAAATCAGGTATTTTTAACCTAAATTAGGAATTTTTTACCTAAAATTGGCATTTTAAACCAAAAATCAGCATTGTTTACCCCCAAATCAGGAAATTTAACCAAAAGTCAGGAATTTTTAGCAAAAGTTTGGCATTTTGACCTCAAATCCACATTTTTTGCCCAAAACTCAAGAAATTTCATGCACAAACAGGAATTTTTACTGAAAATCGGGAATTTTTACTGAAAATTGGGAAGTTGGTTCACTAAAAATCGGGAAGTTTTCCTGGAAGTTGGGAATTCCTACCGGAAGTGGGGAGCTCTTCCCGGAAGTAGGGAATTCTTCCCGGAAGTGGGGAATTCCCCACTTCCCGGAAGTCAGGAAATTTCCCCGGAAGTGGGGAATTCTTCTCCCCGGAAGTTGGGAATTTTCCTAGAGGTCGAGAATTCTCCTTCCCGGAAGTTGGGAATTCTCCTTCCCAGAAGTTGGGAATTGTCCCGGAAGTTGGGAATTCTCCTTCCCGGAAGTGGGGAATTCTCCTTCCCGGAAGTTGGGAACTGTTCCCGGAAGTTGGGAATTCTCCTTACCGGAAGTGGGGAATTGTCCCGGAAGTGGGGAATTGTCCCGGAAGTTGGGAATTCTCCTTCCCGGAAGTTGGGAACTGTTCCCGGAAGTGGGGAATTCTCCTTCCCGGAAGTGGGGATTTCTCCCCGGAAGTGGGGAACTGTTCCCGGAAGTTGGGAATTCTCCTTACCGGAAGTGGGGAATGGTTCCCGGAAGTTGGGAACTCTCCTTCCCGGAAGTTGGGAATTCTTCTTCCCAGAAGTTGAGAATTGTCCCGGAAGTCAGGAATTCTCCTTACCGGAAGTTGGGAATTGTCCCGGAAGTTGGGAATTCTCCTTACCGGAAGTCGGGCTCCTCGCCCGTCACCCACTCCCACTCGCCCTCCTTGACGCCGTCGCTCGCCCCCAGCCAGTAGGAGGCGCTGCGGTCGCTGTTGTCCAGCAGGAACATCTGGGAGGGCGGAATTCCCGAAAATGTGGCTGCGGAATTCCCAAAACGCGGCTGAGGAATTCCCAAAAAACCCGGCTGTGGAATTCCCAAAATGCGGCTGCGGAATTCCCCAAAACCTGGCTGCGGAATTCCTGAAAACCCGGCTGTGGAATTCCCAAAACCTGGCTGCGGAATTCCCAAAATCCCGGCTACAAAATTCCCAAAACCCGGCTGTGGAATTCCCAAAATCCCGGCTGTGGAATTCCCAAACCCGGCTGTGGAATTCCCAAAATGCGGCTGCGGAATTCCCAAAACCCGGCTGTGGAATTCCCAAAACGCGGCTGTGAAATTCCCAAAATGCGGCTGTGGAATTCCCAAAAACCCGGCTGCGGAATTCCCAAAATGCGGCTGCGGAATTCCCAAAAACCCGGCTGCGGAATTCCCAAAATCCCGGCTGTGGAATTCCCAAAAACCCGGCTGCGGAATTCCCAAAATCTCGGCTGTGGAATTCCCTAAACTCGGCTGAGGAATTCCCAAAAA
Source organism: Cyanocitta stelleri (assembly GCA_026167965.1). Taxonomy (NCBI): domain Eukaryota; kingdom Metazoa; phylum Chordata; class Aves; order Passeriformes; family Corvidae; genus Cyanocitta; species Cyanocitta stelleri. The sequence continues at coordinate 115,599 of JANXIP010000169.1, forward strand.
ACCCGGCTGTGGAATTCCCAAAATGTGGCTGCGGAATTCCCCAAAACCCGGCTGCGGAATTCCCAAAAACCCGGCTGTGGAATTCCCAAAATCCCGGCTGTGGAATTCCCAAAACCCGGCTGCGGAATTCCCAAAACGCGGCTGAGGAATTCCCAAAATCCCGGCTGAGGAATTCCCAAAAACCCGGCTGAGGAATTCCCAAAATCCGGCTGCGGAATTCCCAAAATCCCGGCTGTGGAATTCCCCAAAACCCGGCTGTGGAATTCCCAAAAACCCGGCTGCGGAATTCCCAAAATCCCGGCTACAAAATTCCCAAAACCCGGCTGTGGAATTCCCAAAATCCCGGCTGTGGAATTCCCAAACCCGGCTGTGGAATTCCCAAAATGCGGCTGCGGAATTCCCAAACCCAGCTGCGGAATTCCCAAAACCCGGCTGCGGAATTCCCAAAATCCGGCTGTGGAATTCCCAAACCCAGCTGCGGAATTCCCAAAACCCGGCTGCGGAATTCCCAAAACCCGGCTGCGGAATTCCCAAAACCCAGCTGCGGAATTCCCAAAATGCGGCTGTGGAATTCCCAAAAACCCGGCTGCGGAATTCCCAAACCCGGCTGTGGAATTCCCAAAACCCGGCTGCGGAATTCCCAAAAACCCGGCCGTGGAATTCCCAAAACCCGGCTGTGGAACTCCCCAAAACGCGGCTGAGGAATTCCCAAAAATTCCCCATCCAGGGGCATTCGACCCCAAAACGGAGCCGGGAATTCCCGCCCTGGGGATTCCCCGGAAAAGCTTTGGGATGTGGGGGTTGGGATTTGGGATTTGGGGTTTGGGGTTTGGGGTTTGGAGTTTGGGATCATTTGGGATCATTTGGGATTGGGGATTTGGAGTTATTTGGGATTTGGGGTTTAGGATTTGGGATTGATTTGGGGTTATTTGGGATTTGGAGTATGGGATCATTTGGGATTTGGGGTTTGGGATTTGCAGTTATTTGGGGTTTCGGGTTTGGGATTTGGAGTTTGGGATTATTTAGGATTTGGGATTTGGGGTTTGGGATTTGCAGTTATTTGGGATTTGGGGTTTGGGAATTGGAGTTTGGGATTTGGGATCATTTGGGATCATTTGGAATTTGGGATTTGAAGTTATTTGGGATTTGGAGTTATTTGGGATTCGGGATTTGGAGTTATTTGGGATTTGGGGTTTGGGATTTGGGATCATTTGGGATTTGGGATTTCGGGTTTGGGGTTTGGAGTTTGGGATTATTTAGGATTTGGGATTTGGGGTTTGGTATTTGGAGTTATTTGGGATTTGGGGTTTGGGAATTGGAGTTTGGGATTTGGGATCATTTGGGATCATTTGGGATTTGGGATTTGGTGTTATTTGGGATTTGGTGTTATTTGGGATTTGGTGTTATTTGGGATTTGGAGTTATTTATGATCCGGGATTTGGAGTTATTTGGGATGTGGGATTTGGAGTTATTTGGGATTTGGAGTTATTTGGGATTTGGGATCCGGAGTTCTTTGGGATCTGGAGTTCTTGGGGATCTGGAGTTCTTTGGGATCCGGGATTTGGAGTTCTTTGGGATCCGGAGTTCTTTGGGATTCGGGATTTGGAGTTATTTGGGATCCGGAGTTATTTGGGATTTGGGATTCGGAGTTCTTTGGGATTTGGGATTTGGAGTTATTTGGGATTTGGAGCTATTTGGGATCTGGGATTTGGAGTTATTTGGGATTCGGGATTTGGAGTTATTTGGGATCCGGAGTTATTTGGGATTTGGGATTCGGAGTTATTTGGGATTTGGAGTTATTTGGGATTTGGAGCTATTTGGGATCTGGGATTTGGAGTTCTTTGGGATTCGGGATTTGGAGTTCTTTGGGATCCGGGATTTGGAGTTATTTGGGATTCGGAGTTATTTGGGATTCAGGATTTGGAGCTATTTGGGATCCGGGATTTGGAGTTCTTTGGGATCCGGAGTTAATTGGGATTCGGGCTTTGGAGTTATTTGGGATTTGGGATTCGGAGTTCTTTGGGATCTGGGATTTGGAGTTATTTGGGATTTGGAGTTCTTTGGGATCTGGGATTTGGAGTTATTTGGGATTTGGAGTTCTTTGGGATCCGGGATTTGGATTTATTTGGGATCCGGAGTTCTTTGGGATTTGGGCTTTTCCCTCACCTGCTCCAGCTCGGAGTTCACCACCACCAGGTGGGCGCCGAGGTCGGCGCAGGCGTTGCGGGCGCTGGCCCAGCCCAGGGAATCCATGGAAAAGGAGTAGCAGCTGCTCCCGTGGGATTTCCAGCCGGCCTGGCACGTCCGGGAGCTGCCGAGCGTCCGGCAGAGCAGCTCTGGGAACCCCAAATGGGGGGAAAACACGGGGAAAGGGGAACATCGGGGTGAAAATCCAGAGAAACCCCGAAATCCCGGGGGAAATCCGGAAATCCCCAGGGAAATGCTGAAATTCCCAGGGAAATGCTGAAATTCTGGGGGAAATCCTGAAATCCCCAGGGAAATGCTGAAATTCCCAGGGAAATGCTGAAATCCCGGGGGAAATGCTGAAATTCCGGGGGAAATCCCAAAATCCTGGGGGAAATCCTGAAATCCCCAGGGAAATGCTGAAATTCCGGGGGAAATCCTGAAATCCCAGGGAAAAATCTCAAAATCCTGGGGGAAATCCTGAAATCCCGGGGGAAATGCTGAAATTCCGGGGGAAATCCTGAAATCCCAGGGAAAAATCCCAAAATCCTGGGGGAAATCCTGAAATCCCCAGGGAAATGCTGAAATTCCGGGGGAAATCCCAAAATCCCGGGGGAAATGCTGAAATTCCGGGGGAAATCCTGAAATCCCAGGGAAAAATCCCAAAATCCCGGGGGAAAATCCTGAAATCCCGGGGGAAATGCTGAAATTCCTGAGGAAATCCTGAAATCCCGGGGGAAATCCCGAAATCCCGGGGGAAATCCCGAAATCCCAGGGAAACATCGGGGGAAAATCCCAAAACCCCAGGGAAAACAGGGAAAAGTCCCGAAATCCCAGGGAAAATCCTGAAATTCCAGGGAAAATCCGGAAATCCCGAGGGAAATCCTGAAATCCCCAGGGAAAAATCCCAAAATCCCAGGGAAAACTGGGAAAAGTCCTGAAATCCCAGGGAAATCCTGAAATCCCAGGGGGAAATCCTGAAATCCCAGGGAAAATAGGGGAAAATCCCAAAACCCCAGGGAAAACTGAGAAAAGTCCTGAAAGCCCAGGGAAAAATCCCAAAATCCCAGGGAAAATCCTGAAATCCCGAGGGAAATCCCGAAATCCCAGGAAAACAGGGAAAAGTCCCAAAATCCTGGGGGAAAATCCCAAAATCCCAGGGAAAATCCTGAAATCCCAGGGAAAACAGGGAAAAGCCCCAAAACCCCAGGGAAAAAATCCTAAAATCCCGAGAGAAAATCCTGAAATTCCTGGGGAAAATCCTGAAATCCCAGAGGAAATAGGGGAAAATCCCAAAACCCCAGGGAAAAGTGGGAAAAATCCCAAAATCCCAGAGAAAAATCCCGAAATAGCAGAGAAAACAGGGAAAAATCCCCAAATCCCAGAGAAAACAGGAAAACATCCCAAATTCCCAGGGAAAACCGGGAAAATCCCCAAATCCCAGGGAAAATGGGGAAAGATCCCGAAATCCCAGGGAAACCAGGGAAAAATCCCAAAATCCCAGGGAAAAATCCTGAAATCCCAGGAAAAAATCCCGAAATCCCAGGAAAACAGGGAAAATCCTGAAATCCCAGAGAAACAGGAAAAAATCCCAAAATTCCCAGGGAAAACCGGGAAAAATCCCCAAATCCTGGTGAAAAAAATTGGAGAAACCCCTAAATCCAGGTAGAAACCGGGATAAATCCCAAAAACTGGGTAAAAATCGGGAGAAACCCCAAAATCCCGGAGAAAATCGGGAGAATTCCCCAAAGCTGGGCAAAAAATCCCGGAGAAAATCCGAGTAAAAACCTGGAGAAAGCCCCAAATTTGGGTAAAAACCTGGAGAAATTCGGCAAATCTGGGGAAAACCATGGGAAAATGCCCGGATCTGGGAAAAAACCATGGAGAAGTCCCAAAATCCCGGGAAAAATGTGGAGAAATCCCCAAATCCAGGGAAAATCCAGAGAAATTCTTCAAATCCCAAAGGAAATTTGGAGGAAATCCCAAATTCTGGCGGAAAAGTGAAGAAAATGCCCCAAAATCTGGGAAAAACCTGGAGAAATTCCAAAAATTTGGGAAAAACCTGGAGAAATTCCAAATCCCTGCCAAAAATGGGGAAAATTGGGGAAAAATAGGAAAAAATGGGGGGGGAAATGGGGAAAAAAGGGGGAAAAGGGGGAAAATGGGGGGAAAATGGGGAAAAATGGGGAAAAATGGGGAAAATGGGGGAAAATGGGGGAAATGGGGAAAATGGGGGGAAAATGGGGAAAAAATGGGGGAAAAGGGGGGAAAAGGGGGGAAAAATGGGGAAAAAATGGGGAAAATGGGGGGAAATGGGGAGAAAATGGGAGAAAATGGGGAGAAAATGGGGAGAAATGGGGAAAAGGGGAAAAAATGGGGGGAAAATGGAGGGAAAATGGGGGGAAATGGGGAAAATGGGGAAAAATGGGAGAAAATGGGGAAAAATGGGGAAAAAAGGGGAAAAATGGGGAGAAAATCCAGAGAATGTCCCAAATTCTGGTAAAAAGTGGGAGAAATGCCCCAAAATCCGGATAAAAACGTGGAGAAACGCCCAAATCCTGGTGAAAATCCAGGGAAAGTCCCAAAACCCAGAGAAATCCCAAAATCTGAGTAAAACCACCCAAAATCTGGGAAAAAGCTGGAGGAAGTTCAAAAATTGGGGAAAAATCTTGGAAAAATTCCAAAATTCGTGAAAAAATTGGGAGAAATTCCCCAAATCCTGATAAAAACCTGGAGGAATCTCCAAATCCCGGGAAAATCCCGGGAAAATCTTGATAAAGTCATGGGAAAATCCTGATAAAATCCTGATAAAATCCCACTAAAATCCTGATAAAATCCCAATAAAATCATGGAAAAATCCTGGGAAAATCACGATAAAATCCCGGTAAAATCCTGGAAAAAATCCTGATAAAATTCCAATAAAATCCTGATAAAATCCTGAGAAAATCCCAGGAAAATCCCAATAAAATCCCGGAAAATTCCCAATAAAATCCCGGTAAAATGTTGATCAAATCCCGGAAAAATCCCGGTAAAATCCCAGAAAAATCCTGATAAAATTCCAGTAAAATGCTGGTAAAATCCTGATAAATTCCCAATAAAATCCTGATAAAATCCTGATAAAATCTGGTTAAAATGCAGGGAAATCCTGGAAAAATCCCAGGAAATTCCTGGAGAAATCCCAGTAAAATCCCGATAAAATCCCAGAAAAATCCTGGTAAAATCCCGGTAAAATCTTGATAAAATCCTGGAGAAATCCTGATAAAATCCCGATAAAATCTCAATAAAATCCCGATAAAATCCCGGAAAAATCACGGGAAAATCCTGGGAAAATCCCGGGAAAATCTTGATAAAATCCCAGAAAAATCCCAGTAAAATCCTGATAAAATTCCAATAAAATCCTGATAAAATCCCAGAGAAATCCCGAAAAAATCCAGGTAAAATCCTGATAAAATCCAGATAAACTCCGGTCAAAATCCCAGTACAATCCTGGAAAAATCCTGATAAAATCCTGATAAAATCTCAGAGAAATCCCTATAAAATCCTGATAAAATCCTGATAAAATCCTGATAAAATCCTGGAAAAATCCAGATAAAATCCCCAAAAAATCCCGAAAAAATACCGGTAAAATCCTGATAAAATCCCAATAAAAATCCCAATAAAATCCTGATAAAATCCAAAAAAATTCTCGGAAAAATCCGGATAAAATCCGGTCAAAATCCCATTACAATCCTGGAAAAATCCCGATGTGAAATCCTGATGAAATCCAGAGAAATCCTGGTAAAATCCCAATAAAATCCCGATAAAATCCCAATAAAATCCTGATAAAATCCCGATAAAATCCTGATAAAATCCCAATACAATCCGAAAAAATCCCGGTAAAATCCCAATAAAATCCTGGTAAAATCTTGATAAAATCCTAATAAAATGCCAAAAAAATCCCGGTGAAGTCCCGATAAAATCCCGATAAAATTCCGATAAAATCCCGATAAAATCCCAGTAAAATCCTGATGAAATCCCGATAAAATCCTGATAAAATCCCAATAAAATGCTGATAAAATCCCAGAGAAATCCTGTTAAAATCCCAATAAAATCCCGATAAAATCCTGGAAAAATCCCAATAAAAGCCCAATAAAATTCTGGGAAAATCCCGATAAAATCCCAGTAAAATCCTGATAAAATCCCAATACAATCCCGAAAAAATCCCAGTAAAATCCTGATAAAATCCTGGTAAAATCTTGATAAAATCCTAATAAAATGCCAAAAAAATCCCGGTGAAGTCCCAATAAAATCCCGATAAAATCCCAGTAAAATCCTGATAAAATCCCGATAAAATCCCAATAAAATTCCAATAAAATCCTGATAAAATCCCACAGAAATCCTGGTAAAATCCCAATAAAATCCCGAGAAAATCCTGGAAAAATCCCAATAAAATCCTGGGAAAATCCCGGGAAATCCCGATAAAATCCCAGTAAAATCCTGATAAAATCCGAATAAAATCCCCAAAAAATCCCGATAAAATCCTGGTAAAATCTTGATAAAACCCTAATAAAATGCCAAAAAAATCCCGATGAAGTCCCGATAAAATCCCGATAAAATCCCAGTAAAATCCTGATAAAATCCTGGGAAAATCCTGGAAAAATCCCGATAAAATCCCAGTAAAATCCCGATAAAATCCTGATAAAATCCTGGAAAAATCCCGATAAAATCCCAATAAAATCCCGGAAAATCCCGATAAAATCCCAGTACAATCCTGATAAAATCCCAATACAACCCCGAAAAAATCCCAGTAAAATCCTAATTAAATCCTGGTAAAATCTTGATAAAATCCTAATAAAATGCCAAAAAAATCCCGGTGAAGTCCAGATAAAATCCTGATAAAATCCTGATAAAATCCCGATAAAATCCCAATAAATCCTGGGAAAATCCCGGTAAAATCCCAATAAAGTCCTGGTAAAATCTTGATAAAATCCTAATAAAATGCCAAAAAAATCCCGGTGAAGTCCCAATAAAATCCTGATAAAATCCTGATAAAATCTCTATAAAATTCCAATAAAATTCCAATAAAATCCCGATAAAATCCCGATAAAATCCTAATAAAATTCCAATAAAATCCCAATAAAATCCCAATAAAATCCTGGAAAATCCCAATAAAATCCCAATAAAATCCCGATAAAATCCCGATAAAATCCCAATAAAATCCCGGAAAACTCCCTCCGAATGGGCGGGATTCATCCCAGTTTTCCGGGATTTTGGCCCCGTGGGATTTCCGGTGATTTTTTGGGGGGAATTTGGGGAATTTGGGGTTTTTTGGGAATTACCGGTGACTTCCTGCAGCTCCAGCTGGTGCTGGCGGATCCCGAAGTGCATCCGGGTCTGCTCCTGCTGGACTGGGAGCGGGGAGGGAGGAGATCCCAGTGTTCCCAGTACAGCCCAGTACAGTCCAGTGCATCCCAGTACAGCCCAGTGATCCCAGTGTTCCCAGTGTTCCCAGTGCATCCCAGTACAGCCTAATGATCCCAGTGTTCCCAGTGTTCCCAGTGATCCCAGTGTTCCCAGTACAGCCCAGTACAGTCCAGTGCATCCCAGTACAGCCCAGTGATCCCAGTGTTCCCAGTGTTCCCAGTGATCCCAGTGCATCCCAGTGTTCCCAGTGCATCCCAGTACAGCCCAGTGTTCCCAGTGTTCCCAGTGCATCCCAGTATAGCCCAGTGCATCCCAGTGTTCCCAGTGCATCCCAGTGCTCCCAGTACAGCCCAGTGCATCCCAGTACAGCCCAGTGTTCCCAGTGTTCCCAGTGCATCCCAGTGCATCCCAGTGTTCCCAGTACATCCCAGTACAGCCCAGTGCATCCCAGTGCATCCCAGTACAGCCAGTGCATCCCAGTGCTCCCAGTGCATCCCAGTGCAGCCCAGTAGAGCCCAGTACATACCAGTGTTCCCAGTACAGCCCAGTGCATCCCAGTGCATCCCAGTACAGCCCAGTACAGCCCAGTGCATCCCAGTGCATCCCAGTACAGCCCAGTGTTCCCAGTACAGCCCAATGATGCCAGTATAGCCCAGTACATCCCAATATATCCCAGTGCATCCCAGTACAGCCCAGTGTTCCCAGTGCGTCCCAGTACAGCCCAGTTCATCCCAGTACAGCCCAATATATCCAGTACATCCCAGTACATCCCAGTGCCCCCCAGTGCATCCCAGTGCCCCCCAGTGCATCCCAGAGCTCCCAGTGCCCTCCCAGTCACTCCCAGATCCCAGTCACTCCCAGAGCTCCCAGTGCCCTCCCAGAGCTCCCAGTACATCCCAGTTCCCTCCATAGAGCTCCCAGTACATCCCAGTTCCCTCCCAGTACATCCCAGTGCCCTCCCAGAGCTCCCAGTACATCCCAGTGCTTCCCAGTGCCCTCCCAGAGCTCCCAGTGCCCTCCCAGTCACTCCCAGAGCTCCCAGTTCCCTCCCAGAGCTCCCAGTACATCCCAGTGCCCTCCCAGTACATCCCAGTGCCCTCCCAGTGCCCTCCCAGTGCCCTCCCAGTGCATCCCAGTGCCCTCCCAGAGCTCCCAGTGCCCTCCCAGTCACTCCCAGAGCTCCCAGTACATCCCAGTTCCCTCCCAGTACATCCCAGTGTCCTCCCACCTCCCTCCCAGAGCTCCCAGTGCCCTCCCAGTCTCTCCCAGTCCCTCCCAGTACATCCCAGTGCCCTCCCAGTGTCCTCCCAGTGCCTCCCAGAGCTCCCAGTGCCTCCCAGTCACTCCCAGAGCTCCCAGTTCCCTCCCAAAACTCCCAGTCCCCTCCCAGAGCTCCCAGTACATCCCAGTTCCTCCCAGTACATTCCAGTGCCCTCCCACTGCCCTTCCAGTGTCCTCCCAGTGCCCTCCCAGTCTCTCCCAGTCCCTCCCAGTGCCCTCCCAGTGCCCTCCCAGTCTCTCCCAGTCCCTCCCAGTGCCCTCCCAGTGCCCTCCCAGTGCCCTCCCAGTCTCTCCAGTGCATCCCAGCGCATCCCAGTGCCCTCCCAGTGCCCTCCCAGTGCCCTCCCTGAGCTCCCAGTGCATCCCAGTGCTCTCCCAGTACATCCAGTACACCACAGGCACCCCCGACATTCCCTCATTTTTCCTTTTCTTTTTTTTTTTTTTTCCCCTTTTTTTCCCTCATTTCCCCCAAATCCGGAATTTTTCCATATTTGGAAACCTCTCCCGTGCCTTTCCGCCCTTTTCCCTGGATTTTTCCGGATTTTTCCCGGATTTTTCCATGTTTTTCTCCCTTTTTTTCCCATCAATTATCAGCCAACCCTTCCCAATTCAATCCCATTTTTCCCGGATTTTTCCGACCCATTTCCCTCTTTTCCGTGACTTTTAACCCAAACAAAGCCACGGATTCTCCTCTTTTCCGGAAAATCCCAACCCGGAAAAATCCCTCGGGATGCTCCATCCCAATCCAGGAGAAATTCGATCCTTTGGGCCGAATTCCGCCGGAATTTGGGATTTCCTCAACCTTGGGGATGATGGCGAGTGGAATCGGGAAAATTCCGGGGTTTTTTCTTGGAATTTGCACCAAAAACGGAGCCGGAAATGGGGGGAAAAATCCCTGGAATTGGAGTTTTCCCATGGGATGTGGTGCCAGGACCTACCAGAATCCAAAATTCCCGGAGAAATTCGCCTTCAGCAGCTCCAGCTCCGCCAGCAGCTCCTTCTCTGCGAGGAAAAGGTGGGAAAAGCCCGGAATTGCCGGGAATGGCAGGATTCGATCCCGAAATTCCGCTCTGGGTGGATTTCAAGTCAAAATTCCCATTCCTGGGGATTTGAACCCAAAATTCCCATTCCAAGGTGGAATTAAACCCCAAAAATTCCCATTCCTGGCTGGAATTCAACCCAAAATTCCATTCCTGGCTGGAATTCAACCCAAAATTCCCATTCCTGGGGGATTTGATCCCAAAATTCCCATTCAAGGTAGAATTAAACCCCAAAATTCCCATTTCAGGTGGATTTTATCCCAAAATTCCCATTCCAGGTGGAATTCAACCCAAAATTCCCATTCCATGGGGATTTTATCCAAAATTCCCACTTCGAGCTGGAATTCATCCCAAAATTCCCATTTCTGGCTGGAATTCAACCCAAAATTCCCATTCCTAGGGGGTTTTATCCCAAAATTCCCATTCTAGGTAGAATTAAACCCCAAAATTCCGTTCCAGGTGGATTTCACCCCAAAATTCCCATTCCTAGGTGGAATTCACCCCAAAATTCCCATTCCAGGTGGATTTCAACCCAAAATTCCCATTTCTGGCTGGAATTCACCCCCAAAATTCCCATTCCACGTGGAATCCACCCCAAAATTCCCATTTCAGGTGAATTTCACCCCAAAATTCCCACTTTGAGCTGGAATTCACCCCCAAAATTCCCATTTCAGGTGGATTTCAACCCAAAATTCCCATTCCAGGCTGAAGTTCATCCCGAAATTCCCATTCCAGGCAGAATTCACCCCGGAAATTGCCCATTTTTGACGGAATTCACCCCAGAAATCCCGGAATTCTGGCTCACTCACGCTTCCTGATGGCCACGACCAGCAGTCCCCCCCGGCCAGGATGCTCAGGGCCAGCAACAGGGCCAGGGTGGCCACCAACGCCCGGCAGCCCCCCGCCCGGCATCACCGCCCAATCCCGGGATTTTGGGGCCAAATCCCGGGAATTTGGGGCCGCCTCATGGGGATCGTGCAGGGATGGGGCTGGGAAGAGCCCGGGGGCCCCGCCAGGAGGTAAACGCCTGTTGGGAAGGGGGAAAAAAAGGGAATTTTGGGGGATTTTGGGGCATTTTGGGATCAAATCCCAATTTCATCCCGAAATTCCCATTCCGAGGTGGGATTAAATCCCAAAATTCCCATTTTGAGGTGGAATTAAATCCCGAAATTCCCATTTTTGAGGTGGAATTAAATCCCAAAAATTCACAAATCCCGGTGGAATTCATTCCCGAAATTCCCCATTTTGTGGTGGAATTAAATCCCGAAATTCCCATTTTTGAGGTGGAATTAAATCCTGAAAATTCACAAATCGAGGTGGAATTAAATCCCAAAATTCCCCATTCTGTGGTGAATTAAATCCCGAAATTCCCATTTTTGACGTGGAATTAAATCCAAAAATTTCCCTTCCAAGGTGGAATTAAATCCCAAAATTCCCATTTTTGAGGTGGAATTAAATCCCAAAATTTCACAAATTGAGGTGGGATTAAATCCCAAAATTCCCTATTCCAAGGTGGAATCAAATCCCAAAATTCCCATTCTGAGGTAGAATTAAATCCAGAATTCCCATTTTTGACGTGGAATTAAATCCAAAAATTCACAAATTGAGGCAGAATTAAATCCCAAAAATTCCCATTTTTGACGTGGAATTAAATCCCAAAATTCCCATTTTTGACGTGGAATTCAACCCCAAAATTCCCATTCCGAGGTGGAATTAAATCCGAAATTCCCATTTTTGAGGTGGAATTAAATCCATAAATTCACAAGTCGAGGCAGAATTAAATCCCAAAAATTCCCATTTTTGACGTGGAATTAAATCCCAAAAATTCACAAATCAAGGCAGAATTAAATCCCAAAAATTCACAAATCGAGGCGGAATTAAATCCAAAAATTCCCATTTTTGACGTGGAATTAAATCCCAAAAATTCACAAATCAAGGCAGAATTAAATCCCAAAAATCACAAATCGAGGCGGAATTAAATCCCAAAAATTCCCATTTTTTCATGGAATTCAACCCCAAAATTTCCATTCCGAGGTGGAATTAAATCCCGAAATTCCCATTTTTTCATGGAATTCAACCCCAAAATTCCCCATTTTGAGCCGGGAATTGAACCCCAAAATTTCAATCCCAAACCTCATCCCTTTGAGGGCATTTTTGGGGCCATTTCGGGATCAAATCCCGATCCAAGGGAATTTTTGGGATGCACCTTTGCTGGGGGGGTCGGCGCCGGCCGCCGGTTCCGAGCGACCCCGATCCGATCCCGGCATGGAGATGTCGTCATAATCATCCTCGAAGCTGTCGGGAGACGCTGGAAAAGAGGGAAAACCAGGAAAACGGGAAAATAGGGAAAATCGGGATTTTGGGTGGATGGGAATCCTGGATTCTTGGGAAAAATCGCAATTCCAGGGAAATTTTCCCACTTTTTTTCCCTCCGTTTGGATGGATTGGATGGATTTTGATCCCTTTTCTGTCAGGGTTGAGCGTTTCCCTTTTTCCCTTTGGAGATTCCCAGATTTTTCCAGGTTTTTCCCGCGTTTTCTCTCCGGTGAAATGGGTGGTTTTTGACATGAGCTGATTCGTTGGGTTTTGCCCCAAAGCAGTCGATGCTGCCCCTGTGGAGCCTCATCCAGTGGCTAAAAATTCCCAAAATCCAGGGAATTCTGTTAAAAACAATCCCCAAAATCCAGGGAATTCTGGCTAAAAATTCCCCAAATCAGGGAATTGTACCTTTAAAAAAAATCGCAAAAATTGGGGAATTCTGGCTAAAAATTTCCCAAAATTCAGGGAATCGTAGCTTAAAAAAAATTCCCCAAATCCAGGGAATTCTGGTTGGAAAAGTCCCAAAATTTGGGGAATTCTGGTTAAAAAATTCCCAAAATTCAGGGAATTCTGGTTAAAAAATTCACCAAATCCAGAGAATTGTGCCTTAAAAAAAATCCCAAAATCCAGGAAATTCTGGTTTAAAAATTCACCAAATCCAGGGAATTCCTGTTTAAAAATTCCCAAAATCCAGGGAATTCTGGCTAAAAAATTCACCAAATCCAGGGAATTGTACCTTAAAAAAAAAAAATCTCCAAATCCAGGGAATTCTTGTTTAAAAAATTCCCCAAATACAGGAAATTCTGGTTTAAAAATTCACCAAACCCAGGAATTGTACCTTAAAAAAAAATCCCAAAAGTTGGGAAATTCTGGCTAAAAATTTCCCAAAATTCAGGGAATCGTAGCTTAAAAAAATTCTCCAAATCCAGGGAATTCTGGTTAAAAAATTCCCCAAATCCAGAGAATTGTACCTTAAAAAAATCCCAAAATTTGAGTAATTCTGGCGAAAAAGTTCCCAAAATCCAGGGAATTCTGGTTTAAAAATTCCCCAAATCCAGGAATTGTAGCTTAAAAAAAAATCCCAAAATCCAGGAAATTCTGGTTAAAAATTTCCCCAAATCCTGGGAATTTTTGTTTAAGAAATTCCCAAAATCCAGGGAATTGTACCTTAAAAAAATCCCCAAATCCAGGAATACTGGATAAAAAATTCCCCAAATCCAGGAATCATCTTTTAAAAATCCAAGAATCACGGGAATTCCTGTTTAAAAAATTCCCAAATCCAGGGAATTATGGTTAAAAAATTCCCCAAATCCATGGAATTGTAGCTTTAAAAAAATCCCCAAATCCAGGAAATTCTGGTTAGAAAATTCACCAAATCCGGGCAATTCTGGTTAAAAAAATTCCCAGAAATCCAGGGAATTGTACCTTAAAAAAATTCCCAAAATCCAGGGAATTCCTGTTTAAAAAATTCCCAAAATCCCAGAAATTCTGGCTAAAAAATTCCCCAAATCCAGGGAATTCTGGTTAAAAATCTCCCCAAATCCCGGGAATTCCTGTCTCAAAATTTCCCCAAATCCCGGGAATTCCAGCCAAAAAAAAAATCCCAAAATCCAGGGAATCGTAGTTTTTTAAAAATCCCAAAATCCGGGCAATTCCTGTTTAAAAAAATCCAAAATCCAGGGAATTCCTGCAAAACCGCATCGGGATTTTAACAGATTTTTTAAAATGCTCTTTTTTAAAAGGAATTTAATGGAAAAAAATGGATTTTTGGGGGGGATTTTAGAGCCAAAAATTGGCAGAAATTCCCAGTCCTGGTTGAAAATTCCCTGGGAATTCCGTCCTCCCCAGAAATTTGGGAATTTCGGCTCTTTCCACGGTGGATTTGGGGCTGGGAAGGTGAAAATCCGTTTTCGGGAGAGAGGATGGAGCCAAAAATTCCCATTCCGAGGTGGAATTAAATCCCAAAATTCCCATTTTTGACGTGGAATTAAACCCCAATATTTCCCATTCTGAGCTGGAATTAAATCCTGAAATTCCCATTTTTGAGGTGGAATTAAATCCCAAAATTCCCATTTTTGACGTGGAATTAAATCCTAAAATTCCCCATTTCTGCGCTGGAATTAAATCCCAAAGATTCCCATTTTTGACATGGAATTAAACCCCAAAATTTTCCATTCCGAGCTGGAATTAAATCCCGAAAATTCCCATTTTTGACATGGAATTCAATCCCAAAATTGCCGTTTCCAAGGTGGAATCAAATCCCGAAATTCCCATTTTTGAGCTGGAATTAAATCCCGAAAATTCCCATTTTTGACGTGGAATTCAACCCCAAAATTCCCGTTTTTGATGTGGAATTAAATCCCCAAATTCCCATTTTTGACATGGAATTAAACCCCAAAATTTCCCATTCCGAGCTGGAATTAAATCCCAAAATTCCCTTTTTTGACGTGGAATTAAATCCCCAAATTCCCATTTTTGACATGGAATTAAATCCCGAAAATTCCCATTTTTGACGTGGAATTAAATCCGAAAATTCCCATTTTTGACATGGAATTTGACCCAAAAAATTCACAAATCGAGGTGGAATTAAACCCCAAAATTCCCATTTTTGACATGGAATTAAATCCCAAAATTCCCATTTTTGACATGGAATTTGACCCAAAAAATTCACAAATCGAGGTGGAATTAAACCCCAAAATTCCCATTTTTGACATGGAATTAAATCCCAAAATTCCCATTTTTGACATGGAATTCGACCCAAAAAATTCACAAATCGAGGTGGAATTAAACCCCAAAATTCCCATTTTTGACGTGGAATTAAATCCCAAAATTCCCATTTTTGACATGGAATTCGACCCAAAAAATTCACAAATCGAGGTGGAATTAAACCCCAAAATTCCCTTTTTTGACATGGAATTAAATCCCAAAAATTCACAAATCGAGGTGGAATTAAATCCCGAAAATTCCCATTTTTGACACGGAATTAAATCCCAAAATTCCCATTTTTGACGTGGAATTTGACCCAAAAAATTCACAAATCGAGGTGGAATTAAACCCCAAAATTCCCATTTTTGACATGGAATTAAATCCCAAAATTCCCATTTTTGAGGTGGAATTAAATCCCAAAATTCCCATTTTTTCATGGAATTCAACCCCAAAATTCCCCATTCCAAAGTGTTGAGAAGGGGCAAAAAAAGAGGGAATTTGAGGGGATTTGGGGGGAATTTTGGGATCAAAATCCCAAATCTGGGCAGGATCCGAAACTGGGCTGAAATTCCATGGAAATCGAGACGTTTTTGGCCAAAAAATCCCGGGAAAAGGTGGGAAAAGAGGGAAAAAAGGAGAATTTACCTGGTCGGAAATCGCCCACCGGGGACATCTTCCCGGAGACGGAGTAAATGCCTGCGGGAAATTGGGAGAAATTGGGGAGAAATGGGGGAAAAATGGGGAAAAAATGGGGAAAAATGGGGAAAATGGGGAAAAATGGGGAAAAATGGGGGAAAAATGGGGGAGAAATGGGGAAAAATGGGGGAAAAATGGGGGAGAAATGGGGGGAAATGGGGATACAAAGGGGAGAAATGGAGATAAAACAGAGAGAAATTGGGAAAATCCAGGGAAAAATGTGGAGAAATGGGGATAGAATGGGGAGAAATGGGGAAAATCTGGGGAGAAATGGGGGAGAAATGGGGAAAATCTGGGGAGAAATGGGGAAAAAAATGGGGAAAATAGGGAAAATGGGGAAGATGGGGGGAAATGGGGAAAATGGGGGGAAATGGGAAAAATGGGGGAAAAATGGGGAAAATGGGGGAAAATCAAGGGGATAATGGGGAAATGGGGGAAATGGGAAAAATGGGGAAAAATGGGGAAAATGGGGGGAAATGGGAAAATGGGGGAAAATGGGGAAAATTGGGAAAATGGGGGAATAATGGGAGAAATGGGGGGAAAATGGGGGAAAAATGGGGAAAATGGGGGGAAAATGGGGAAAATGGGGGAAAATCAGGGGGATAATGGGGGAAAATGGGGGAAAATGGGGCAAAATGGGGAAAAATGGGGAAGGGGGGGAAGGAGGGGAAGGGCAAAAGGGAGGGAAATGGGGAAAATGGGGAAAAATGGGAAAATGGGGAAAAATGGGGAAGAATGGGGGAAATGGGGAAAAACAGGGGAAAATGGGGAAAATGGGGGAAAATGGGGGAAGGGGGGAAAATGGGGAAAAATGGGGAAAAATGGGGAAAATGAGGGAAATGGGAAAAAATGGGAAAAAATGGGGGGGAAATGGGGGGAAAATGGGGGGAAATGGGGAAAAGGGGGGGAAAAATGGGGAAAAAATGGGGACAAATGGGGAAAAAATGGGGAAAAATGGGGGAAAATGGGGGGAAAATGGGGGAAAAAGGGGGGAAGGGAAAAAGGGAGGGAAATGAGGAAAAATGGGGAAAATGGGGAAAAATGGGAAAATGGGGGGAAAATGGGGAAAAAGGGGGGAAATGGGGGAATATGGGGGAAATGGGGAAAAATGGGGGAAAAATGGGGGAAAAAAATGGGGAAAATCAAGGAAACCCAGGGAAAATTGGGGAAAAAATGGGGAAAATGGGGGAAATGGGGAAATCAGAAAAAAATTGGGGAAAGGGGGGAAAAAATGAAGAAAAATGGGGGGGAAAATGGGGGAAAATGGAGGCTAATGGGGAAAATCAGGGAAAAAAATGGGGAAAATGGGGAAAATCAGGGAAAAAATGGGGAAAATCAAGGAAAAATAGGGAAAATAGGGTAAAAATTGGGGGAAAGGGGGGAAAAAATGGGGGAAAAAAGGGGAAAAATGGGGAAAATAGGGGGAAAAAATTAGGAAAAATGGGGGAAAATGGGGGAAAAAGGAAAAATAAGGAAAAAATGGGGAAAGAAAATTGGGGGGAAAGGGGGAAAAATGGGGGAAAATCGGGGAAAAAATGGCAAAAAAAGCAGAAAATCAGGGGGAAAACAGAAAATATGGGAAAAAATGAGGAAAAAAATGGGGGGAAAGGGGAAAAAAACGGGGAAAATCAGGGAAAAAATGGCAAAAAAAGCAGAAAATCAGGGGAAAACGGAGAAAAATACGGGAAAAAATGGGGGAAAAAAACCCAGGAAAAAGAGCATCGGGAAGAACGGGAGCATCCCCAAAACCCCAAGCAGGAATTCGCCGCCGCTTCCACCAAAACCGAGGCAAAACCCGCGGATTTTGGGGCTCCCGGTGACCCCAAATCTCAGCCCGGATTCATCGGAGCTGCAGCGACCCCGAAGGTCACTCGGAGGGTACGGAAAGTGCCGGAAAAAGGGGGATTGGGGGATTTTCCCGGGAAAAGAGGGGGTTGGGATTTACCTGGCTGCCTCACCAGGCGCTTGGCCGGCGCGGGGCCCAGCCAGTTGCCGTAGGTCTCCTGCTGGGCCATGGTTTGGAGCTGTGGGATCCCAAATCCCCTCCCCAACCCCAAATCTCCTCCCCAACCCCAAATCTCCTCCCCGGCCCCAAATCCACGCCCCGGAGCCGCTGGGTTTGGCCACCGGGTTTCGGTTCCTCCTCAACGGGGCCGGGCGAGAGTTGGGCCGAAAAGGCGAATTCCCAACGGGTTGGGCGGATTTTTGGGGCCCAACGGGGCGGGGTTTGGAGGGAAAAGCAGCTGGGATTTGGGGATTGGGGGCGTCGAGGGATGCCAGGGAAATCACCGCCGGCTTTGAAACACCCCCCAAACCCCCCAAAAAATCCCCAATTTCCCCCCCCGTGTTGGGTTCAATCCCAAATTTCCCATCGGATCCTGAATTGTCGGGGGAAAATCCCAAATTTCGGGGGAAAAATTGTGGGTTTTGAGGGTAAAACTCCGAATTTTTGGGGTAAGATCCCGCATTTCCCAGCGCTGGGAGGGTCCCTGCAGCCGCGGGCGCTCGGCGGCACCGGTGCCGCGCTTGGGCACCCCCCGAGCCGAGGATTTGCATTTTCGCCCCCCAAAAACGCTCCCGCCTGGTTTTCAACACTCTCACTTCCCCTTTTTGGGTTTTTTTTAACCCAAACCCTCCGAGGAGGCGGCGCCAACCCTTCCCTGGTGGATTTTGGGGGGTTTCGGGTCAAATCACGACCGAAAGTTCGCCGGGGTTTGGCTTTTTCCCCACATTTCGCGGTGAGCGCGGCACGAAAACCTCACCACCGCCCCAAAAAAATGGGAATAAAGCCCCCAAAAAGCCCCAGAACCACCCCAAAATTCCACCCTGGTCTTTCAACCCCTCCCCCATAGGGCTGGGGCCCTGCTCCCATTTTTGGGGAGGTTTCAGGAAGATTTTGGGAGTCGGTTTGGATGTTTTGGATGTTTTCCCCCCCCAAAAAAAATCGGCATTTTCACATTGGGGGAGTTTTGTTGGATTTTGCCGGATTTTCCTGGATTTTCCCCGGTTTTTGCTGGATTTCCTGGTTAAAAAATTCCCCAAATGTGAGGATTCCTGTTTAAAAAATTCCCCAAATCCAGGAAATTCTGGTTAAAAAATTCCCCACATCCAGGGAATTCTGGCTAAAAAATTCCCCAAATCTGGGAATTTCCTGGACTTTTCCCAGGTTTTTGCTGGATTTTCCCTGTTTTTTGCCAGATTATTGTCTGGTTTTGCTGGATTTTCCCTGAATTTACTGGATTTTCCCTGGGTTTCAAAGATTTTGCCCGGTTTTTTCTGGATTTTCCCCTCATTTGCCCAATTTTTCCTGGTTTTGCCAGATTTTTCCCTGGGTTTCCTGATTTTCCGTCATTTGGCCGGATTTTGCATCCAATTCCCTTTCCCAGAGCCCCAGGTGGATCCAGGGACCCCCTTCCAGGACCCAAAACTGGACCCACACATCCGGGACCCCCTTCCAGGACCCAAAACTGAACCCACACATCTGGGACCCCCTTCCAGGACCCAAAACTGGACCCACACATCCGGGACCCCCCTTCCAGGACCCAAAAATGGACCCACACATCCGGGACGCCCTTCCAGGACCCAAAAAGGACCCACACATCCAGAACGCCCTTCCAGGACCCAAAAATGGACCCACACATCCAGGACCCCCTTCAGGACCCAAAACTGGACCCACACATCCGGGACCCCTTCCAGGACCCAAAACTGGACCCTCGAGTGGCTCCAATATCCCATTCCAGGACCCTCGAGTGGCTCCAGGACCCCCAGGTGGCTCCAGGATCGCCTTCCAGGACCCTCGAGTGGATCCAGATGTCCAAGACCCCCTTCCAGGACCCCCAGGTCGATCCAGAATCCCCTTCCAGGACCCTCGAGTGGCTCCAGGACCCCCAGGTGACTCCAGGATCCCCTTCCAGGACCCTGAGTAGCTCCAGGTTCCCCTTCCAGGACCCCCAGGTGGCTCCAGGATCCCCTTCCAGGACCCTGAGTAGCTCCAGGTTCCCCTTCCAGGACCCCCAGGTGGCTCCAGGTTCCCCTTCCAGGACCCCCAGGTGGATCCAGGTTCCCCTTCCAGGACCCTCAAGTGGATCCAGGACTCCCAGGTGGCTCCAGGATCCCCTTCCAGGACCCTGGGTGGATCCAGGTTCCCCTTCCAGGACCCCAAGCGGATTTAGGACCCCCTTCCAGGACCCTGAGTGGCTCCAGGTTCCCCTTCCAAGACCCTCGAGTGGATCCAGATGTCCAAGACCCCCTTCCAGGACCCCCAGGTCAGTTCAGGATCCCCTTCCAGGACCCTCGAGTGGCTCCAGGACCCCCAGGTGACTCCAGAATCCCCTTCCAGAACCCCAAGTGGATCCAGGATCCCCTTCCAGGACCCTCGAGTGGATCCAGATGTCCAAGACCCCCTTCCAGGACCCCCAGGTGGCTCCAGGATCCCCTTCCAGGACCCTGAGTGGATCCAGGATCCCCTTCCAGGACCCTGAGTGGCTCCAGGACTCCCAGGTGGCTCCAGGATCCCCTTCCAGGACCCCCAGGTGGATCCAGGTTCCCCTTCCAGGACCCTCAAGTGGCTCCAGGACTCCCAGGTGGCTCCAGGATCCCCTTCCATGACCCTGAGTGGCTCCAGGATCCCTTCCAGGACCCTCGAGTGGATCCAGATGTCCAAGACCCCCTTCCAGGACCCCCAGGTCGATCCAGAATCCCCTTCCAGGACCCTCGAGTGGCTCCAGAATCCCCTTCCAGGACCCCCAGGTGACTCCAGAATCCCCTTCCAGGACCCTCGAGTGGCTCCTCCAGTATCCCCTTCCAAGACCCCCAGGTGGCTCCAGGATCCCCTTCCAGGACCCTGAGTGGATCCAGGTTCTCCTTCCAGGACCCTTCGAGTGGATCCAGATGTCCAAGACCCCCTTCCAGGACCCCCAGGTCGATCCAGAATCCCCTTCCAGGACCCTCGAGTGGCTCCAGAATCCCCTTCCAGGACCCCCAGGTGACTCCAGAATCCCCTTCCAGGACCCTCGAGTGGCTCCAGTATCCCCTTCCAAGACCCCCAGGTGGCTCCAGGATCCCCTTCCAGGACCCTGAGTGGATCCAGAATCCCCTTCCAGGACCCTCGAGTGGCTCCAGAATCCCCTTCCAGGACCCTCAAGTGGCTCCAGGACTCCCAGGTGGCTCCAGGATTCCTTTCCAGGACCCTCGAGTGATCCAGATGTCCAAGACCCCCTTCCAGGACCCCCAGATCGATCCAGAATCCCCTTCCAGGACCCTGAGTGGCTCCAGGATCCCCTTCCAGGACCCCCAGGTGACTCCAGAATCCCCTTCCAGGACCCTCGAGTGGATCCAGGTTCTCCTTCCAGGACCCTCGAGTGGATCCAGATGTCCAAGACCCCCTTCCAGGACCCCCAGGTGACTCCAGAATCCCCTTCCAGGACCCTCGAGGGGCACCAGGATCCCCTTCCAGGACCCTCGAGTGGCTCCAGGACTCCCAGGTGGCTCCATTTTCCCCTTCCAGGACCTCGAGTGGCATCGGAATGGAGGTGGGAAAATGGGAAAAACGGCCGGAAAAACGCTGGGAATGGTTCAAATGTAGCCGGGAAAATGGCGGGAACGGGTCGGAAATGGCGGGAATTGTGGGAAATTCTGGGAAATTCTGGGAAATTTTGGGGAAATTGTGGGAAATTGTGGGAAATTTTGGGATATTATTGGAAATTATGGAGAATTATGGAAAAATCTGGGAAATTCTGGGAAATTCTGGAAAATTATGGGAAATTCGGGAAAATTGTGGGAAATTGTGGGAAATTCTGGGAAAATTTGGGAAATTATGGGAAATTCTGGGAAATTCGGGAAAATTGTGGGAAATTCTGGGAATTTATTGGAAATTCTGGGAAATTATTGGAAATTATGGAGAATTATGGAAAAATCTGGGAAATTCTGGGAAATTCTGGAAAATTATGGGAAATTCTGGGAAATTGTGGGAAATTGTGGGAAATTGTGGGAAATTATGGAAAATTCTGGGAAATTCTGGAAAAATCTGGGAAATTATGGGAAATTATTGGAAATTCTGGGAAATTGTGGGAAATTATTGGAAATTATGGAAAATTATGGAAAATTCTGGGAAATTGTGGAAATTCTGGGAATTTCTGGAAAATTCTGGGAAATTTTGGGAAATTCTGGAAAAATCTGGGAAATTATGGGAAATTAT
Organism: Cyanocitta stelleri; assembly: GCA_026167965.1. NCBI lineage: Eukaryota > Metazoa > Chordata > Aves > Passeriformes > Corvidae > Cyanocitta > Cyanocitta stelleri. Next base: position 137,424 of record JANXIP010000169.1, read on the forward strand.
GGGAAATAGTGGGAAATTATGGAAAATTCTGGGAAATTATGGGAAATTCTGGGAAATTCTGGAAAAATCTGGGGAAATTATGGGAAATTATGGGAAATTGTGGGAAATTATTGGAAATTGTGGGAAATTATTGGAAATTATGGAAAATTATGGGAAATTCTGGGAAATTGTGGGAAATTCTGGGAAATTTGGGAAATTCTTGGAAATTATGGGAAATTATTGGAAATTATGGAGAATTATGGAAAAATCTGGGAAATTCTGGGAAAATCTGGGAAATTATGGAAAATTCTGGGAAATTGTGGGAAATTCTGGGAATTTCTGGGAAATTGTGGAAAATTGTGGGAAATTGTGGGAAATTGTGGGAAATTGTGGAAATGGGTTGTTTCCTGGAAAAAAAAATGGTGGGAATGGGTCAGAAATGACGGGAAATTTTGGAAAATTGTGGAAAATTAGGGGAAATTCTGGAAAAATCTGGAAAATGATGGAAAATTCTGGGAAATTGTGGAAACTTCTGGAAAATTATGGAAAATTCCGGAAATGGGTTGTTCCATGAAGAAAATGCGGGAATGGGTCAGAAATGGTGGAAAATTGTGGGAAATTGAGGGAAATTCTGGGAAATTCTGGGAAATTCTGGAAAAAGATGGAAAATTGTGGGAATGGGTTGTTTCCTGGAAAAAAAATGGTGGGAATGGGTCAGAAATGATGGAAGATTATGGGAAATTGTGGGAAATTGTGGGAAATTCTGGAAAATTCTGGAAAATTATGGGAAAATGATGGAAAAATGTGGAAAATTGTGGAGAATGGATTGTTTCCTGGAAAAAATGGTGGGGAATGGGTCAGAAATGATGGAAAATGATGGAAAATTGTGGGAATTATGGAAAATGCTGGGAAATTCTGGAAATGGGTTGTTCCATGGAGAAAATGGCGGGAATGGGTCAGAAATGGTGGAAAATTATGGGAAATTGAGGGAAATTGTGGGAAATTCTGGGAAATTATGGAAAATTGTGGGAAATTCTGGGAATGGGTTGTTTCCTGGAAAAAAAATGGTGGGAATGGGTCAGAAATGATGGAAAATTCTGGGAAATGATGGAAAATGATGAAAAAATGATGGAAAATGATGGAAAATTGTGGGAAATTCTGGAAAATGATGGCAATGGGTTGTTTCCTGGGAAAAATGGTGGGAACGGGTGAAATCCGGGGAAAAAATGCTGGGAATGGGTCAGAAATGGTGGGAAAAAAACGTTGCAAAAATGTTTTATTTTTCCATGAGAAAAGCAGGAAATTCTCCCTTGGGAACAACCAGGAAGCTGGGAAGGGATTCTGGGGGAAAAAAGCCGGGAATTGGTTGTTTCCTGGGGAAAATCCTGGAAAACGGGGTGGATCTGGGGGGAAAATGCGGAAAAAAAAAGGTGGTTCCAGAGGTAAAATATCCTGGAAATGGGTGAAAACAGCAGGAATTGGGGGAAAAGGGGTGGGATTTGCTGGGAATTTGGGAAAAGGGGTGGGATTTGCTGGGAATTTGGGAAAAGGGTCGGATCCGGGGGGTCCTCGGGGTCACTTCTCCCACGAGCAGCCCCCCGAGCTGTGGGGCTGCGACCGCTCCCCTTCCTGCGGAAAGAGGGAAAAATTGGGAAAAAATGGGTGGGAATGGGGGGAAAATGGGAGGGAAAAGGGGGGAAATGGGGAAAAATGGGGGGAAATGGGGAAAAAATGGGGGGAAATGGGGAGAATTGGGTGGAAATGGGGGAAAATGGGGAAAAATGGGAGAGAAATGGGAGAGAAAAGGGGGAGAAATGGGAGAAAAATGGGGGGAAATGGGGGGAAAATGGGGAAAATTGGGTGGGAATGGGGAAAAAATGGGGGAAAATGGGAGAGAAAAGGGGGGAAATGGGGAAAAATGGGAGAGAAAAGGGGGGAAATGGGGGAAATCAGGAAAAATGGGGAAAATGGGAGAGAAATGGGGGAAATGGGCAAAAATGGGAGAGAAATGGGGAAAAATGGGAGAGAAAAGGGGGGGAAATGGGGAAAAATGGGAGAGAAATGGGAGAGAAAAGGGGAAAAAATGGAGAGAAATGGGGGGAAATGGGTGGAAAATGGGGAAAAATGCGGGAAAATGGGAGAGAAATGGGGGAAAATGGCTGGGAATGGGGGAAAATGAGAGAGAAATGGGGGAAATGGGGAAAAAATGGGGAAAATGGGAGAGAAAATGGGAAAAATGGGGGAAAAATGGGGAAAAAATGGGAGAGAAATGGGGGAAATGGGAAAAATGGGAGAGAAAAGGGGAAAAATGGGAGAGAAATGGGGAAAAATGGGAGAGAAATGGGAGAGAAAAGGGGGGAGAATGGGAGAAAAATGGGGGGAAATGGGGAAAAATGGGGAAAATGGGAGAGAAAAGGGGGGGAAAATGGGGGAAAAAAGGGGGGAAATGGGGAAAATGGGTGGGAATGGGGGAAAATGGGGAAAAATGGGAGAGAAATGGGGGGAAATGGGGGAAAAATGGGGGGAAAAGGGGGAAATGGGGAAAATGGGAGAGAAATGGGGGGAAATGGGAGAGAATCCGGGGAGAAATGGGGAAAAAATGGGGAAAAATTGGGGGAAATGGGAGAGAAAAGTGGGGGAAATGGGGAAAAATGGGAGAGAAATGGGGGGAAATGGGCAAAAATGGGAGAGGAAAAGGGTAGAAAAGGGAAAGCTGTGGGTGGAGAAAGGGCAGGAATGGGTAAAAATGGGGCAAAATCATGCAGAAATGGGGAAAAATGGTGGAAATGGGGCAAAAATGGGCAGAAATGGGGCATAAATTGATAGAAGAGGAGCAAAAATGGGGTAAAAATGGGGTAGAAATGGGCATAGATGGGGTAAAATGGGTGGAAATGGGGCAAAATGGGCGGAAATGAGACAGAAATGGGTCGAAATGAGGCAAATGGTGCAGAAATGGGGCAACAATGGGGCAGAAATTGGGCAGAAATTGGGCAAAAAGGGGTAAAAAATTGAGCAGAAATGGGGTAGAAAAGGGGCAGGAATGGGCAAAAATGGGGTAGAAATGAGTAAAAAGGGGCAGAAATGGGTAAAAAAGGGGGCAGCAATGGGACCCACAGGGACCTGTGTGCTCCCCCCAGCACCCCTGGGACCCCGGTGCCCACCCAGCTGTCCCCAGGTGTCCCTAAGGTGTCCCCAGGTGCCCTCAGGTGTCCCTAAGGTGTCCCCAGGTGTCTCCCAGGGGTGTCCCAGATGTCCCCACCTGTCCCCAGGTGTCCCCAGGGTGTCCCCATCTGTCCCCAGGTGTCCCTAAGGTGTCCCCAGGGTGTCCCCATCTGTCCCAAGGTGTCTCCCAGGGGTGTCCCCAGGGTGTCCCCAGCTGTCCCAGGGGTGTCCCAGGGGTGTCCCAGATGTCCCCAGGTGTCCCTAATGTGTCCCCAGGTGGCTCCCAGCTGTCCCCAGCTGTCCCCAGGTGCCCCCAGGTGTGTCCCTAAGGTGTCCCCAGCTGTCCCCAGGTGTCCCCATCTGTCCCAAGGTGTCTCCCAGGGGTGTCCCCAGCTGTCCCCATCTGTCCCCAGTTGTCCCTAAGGTGTCCCCAGCTGTCCCCAGGGTGTCCCCAGGTGTCCCCAGGTGGCTCCCAGGTGTCTCCCAAGGGTGGCCCAGATGTCCCCAGTTGTTCCCCGGTGTCCCCAGGGTGTCCCCACCTGTCCCCAGTTGTCCCCAGGGTGTCCCCAGCTGTCCCAGGGATGTCCCTAAGGTGTCCCCAGCTGTCCCCAGGGTGTCCCCAGGTGTGTCCTGGGTGTCCCCAGGTGTCTCCCAGGGGTGTCCCAGATGTCCCCAGGTGTCCCTAAGGTGTCCCCAGGTGTCCCCAGGTGTCCTCAGGTGTGTCCCCATCTGTCCCAAGGTGTCTCCCAGGGTGTCCCCAGGTGTCCCCATCTGTCCCCAGGGTGTCCCAGGTATCCGCAGCTGTCCCCAAGGTGTCCCCAGCTGTCCCAGGGGTGTCCCCAGGTGTCCCCAGTTCTCCCCAGTTCTCCCCAGTTGTCCCCAGGTGTCTCCCAGGGGTGTCCCCAGGGTGTCCCCAGGGTGTCCCCAGCTGTCCCCAGCTGTCCCAGGGGTGTCCCCAGGGTGTCCCCAGCTGTCCCCTGCTGTCCCCAGCTGTCCCAGGGGTGTCCCAGGGGGGTCCCCAGCTGTCCCCAGGTGTCCCCAGCTGTCCCAGGGCTGTCCCAGGGGTGTCCCAGGGGGGTCCCCAGGTGTCCCCAGGCTCCCCCCGCCGTGTCCCCGCCGTTACCGTCACGGAGGTGACGTAGGTGACCGGCAGCTCAGAGCTGGGCGTGTCCCGGGCATGGCCCCAGCGCCCCAGGGCCCCGAACAAGCGCCGGTACTGCTCCATCACCTGCGGCACGGCCGGGGCGTGGCTGCTGTGGGCCCTCCCCCTGGCCACGCCCACTCCAACCACACCTGGACACGCCCAATCCTGCCATGGCACTGGCCACGCCTACTCCAACCACACCTGGACACGCCCTGGCCTGGCCCCCGCACTGGCCACGCCCATTCCGACCACACCTGGACACGCCCCGGCCTGGCCCCAGCACTGGCCACGCCCACTCTGACCACACCTGGACACGCCCTGGCCTGGCCCCAGCACTGGCCACGCCCATTCCGACCACACCTGGACACGCCCTGGCCTGGCCCCAGCACTGGCCACGCCCATTCCGACCACACCTGGACACACCCTGGCCTGTCCCCGGCACTGGCCACGCCCATTCCGACCACACCTGGACACACCCTGGCCTGCCCCCGGCACTGGCCACGCCCATTCCGACCACACCTGGACACGCCCTGGCCTGGCCCCACCCCTGGCCACGCCCACTCCGAGCACACCTGGACATGCCCCAGCCCCACCCCCTGGCCACGCCCACTCTGACCACACCTGGACCAGCCTCACCCAACTGCCACCCCCACCCTGCCCCAGCCCCACCCAGGCCCACCCAGCCACACCCAGCACCTCCCAGCCACACCCAGGCCCACCCATCCATCCCCACCCAGCCCCACCCAGCACCTCCCAGCATCACCCAGCCACCACTCAGCCTCACCCAGCCTCACCCAGCCACATCCAGCCACCACCCAGCATCACACCAGCCTCACCCATCCCCACCCATCCCCACCCATCCCCACCCATCCCACCCCCACCCACCCCGCCCATCCCAGCCCCACCCAGCCCCACCCATCCCACCCCACCCATCCCCACCCATCCCAACCCCACCCACCACACCCATCCCCACCCATCCCAGCCCCACCCATCCCCACCCATCCCAACCCCACCCACCCCGCCCATCCCAGCCCCACCCAGCCCCACCCATCCCAGCCCACCCATCCCCACCCATCCCAGCCCCACCACCCCCCATCCCCACCCCACCCATCCCCACCCATTCCCACCCCACCCATCCCCACCCATCCCAGCCCCGCCCATCCCAGCCCGCCCCACCCCGCCGCACCTGGCGGTTGAGCAGGCAGTACACGAGGAAGATGAAGGCTCCCTGCAGGCTGGTTGACGATGGTGAAGATGAAGGCCAGGGCGGGGCTGTGGCCTGGGCCCTGCAGCAGCCCCAGCGCCCAGGTGCAGCCCAGGGATCACCACGTGCGCCAGCGCCTTGAACGGTCATCAGCCTGGGGG
>JANXIP010000169.1:145573-159441 GCA_026167965.1 Cyanocitta stelleri
AAAAAAACCAAAATCAGCTGGGAAAAAAAAACCAAATTCACCTGGAAAAAAACCAAAATCAGCTGGGAAAAAAAAAACAAATTCACCTGGAAAAAAACCAAAATCAGCTGGGAAAAAAAACCCAAATTCACCTGGAAAAAAACCAAAATCAGCTGGGAAAAAAAAAACCAAATTCACCTGGGAAAAAACCAAAATCAGCTGGAAAAAAAAACCAAATTCACCTGGAAAAAAACCAAAATCAGCTGGAAAAAAAACCAAATTCACCTGGAAAAAACACCCAACTTTTTCTGGGAAAAAAAAAACAAAATCACCTGGGAAAAACCCCAAATTCACCTGGAAAACCCCCCAATTTTTCAGGAAAAAACCCCAAAGTTTTCAGGAAAAAACACCTAAATTTTTCTGGAAAAAAATCCCAAATTCACCTGGGAAAACCGCCAAATTTTCCTGGAAAAACCCCAAAATTTTCAGGAAAAAAGCCAAATTTTTCAGGGAAAAAGCCAAATTCACCTGGAAAAAAATCCTAAATTTACCTGGGAAGAAAAAACCAAAATCACATGGAAAACCCCCAAATTTTTCCTGGAAAAAAAACCCAAATTTTTCAGGAAAAAAACCCAAATTCACCTGGAAAAAAAACCAAATTTTTCAGGAAAACCCCCAAATTCACCTGGAAAACCAGGAAACCTTCTGGGCTGGGAGCCAAAATCCATCAATTTTGGGCCACGGGGTGGGGAATTTGGGGTGGGAAAATCATCCATGGGAAAAAAGAATTTGTGACTCGATCCCCCCTTAAATAACCCCCAAAATTGTTCTTTTTTTAAATGGAAATCCCCAAAATTCCTCAATTTGGGATCTCTGGGGGGAAGAATCGTGGCCATGAGAATAAATTCGGGGTGGGAAAAGCGGCCAATGGGGGAACAAGAAAAAAATCCCCATTAATTCACCGTAGTTCGATTTTCGCAACCCTGCTGAGCCTTCGCTTAATCCCATCCTAAACTCGAGCCTAAATTCCCTTTTTTCCCCCCAGTTTTTCCCTTTTTCCCACTTTTTCCGGTTCCCAAAAGCACCCACCAGGATGATGGCGCAGACGGGCCCCAGGAAGCTCCAGATGAAGCCACCCTCGATGTTCAGCCAGCAGCTAAAAATGGGGGGGGAAAGGGTGGAAAAGGGGAAAAATCCCCAAATTCCCAAATTCCCAAATCCCAAATTCCCAAATTCCCAAATCCCCAAAATCCCAAAAATCTCAGCCCCAGGAAACTCCAGATGAAGCCGGCCTCAATGTTCAACCAGCAGCTAAAAATGGGGGGAAAAGGAGGAAAAGAGGAAAAATCCCCAAATTCCTGAATCCCCAAATCCTGAAATCCCAAATTCCCAAAATCCCGAAATCCCAAATCCCAAACTCCCAAATCTCAAAATCCCCAAAATCCCAAAATTCTCAGCCCCAAGAAGCTCCAGATGAAGCCACCCTCGATGTTCAGCCAACAGCTAAAAATGGGGGGAAAAGGGAGGAAAAGGGGAAAAATCCCCAAATTCCCAAATTCCGAAATCCCAAAAACCCAAATTCCCAAATTCCAAAATCCCAAAAACCCCAAATCCCAAATTCCCAAATCTCAAAATCCCAAAATCCCCAAATTCTCAGCCCCAAGAAGCTCCAGATGAAGCCGCCCTTGACGTTCAGCCAGCAGCTAAAATGGGGAAAAAAAGGAGGAAAAGGGGAAAAATCCCCAAATTCCAAAATCCCCAAATCCCCAAATTCCCGAAATCCCAAATTCCCAAATCCCAAAATCCCCAAATCCCCAAATTCCCAGCCCCAAGGAAGCTCCAGATGAAGCCGCCCTCAATGTTCAGCCAGCAGCTAAAAATGGGGAAAAAAGGGAGGAAAAGGGGAAAAATCCCCAAATTCCAAATCCCAAAATCCTAAAAACCCAAAACCCCAAATTCGCGAATCCCCAAAATCCCAAAATTCCTGGCCCCAGGAAGCTCCAGATGAAGCCGCCCTCGATGTTCAGCCAGCAGCTAAAAATGGGGGAAAAGGGAAGAAAAGGGGGAAAATCCCCAAATTCCTGAATCCCTAAATCCTGAAATCCCAAATTCCCAAATTCCAAAATCCCAAAAACCCCAAACCCCAAATCCCAAATCTCAAAATCCCAAAATCCCCAAATTCTCAGCCCCAGGAAGCTCCAGATGAAGCCGCCTTGACGTTCAGCCAGCAGCTAAAAATGGGGAAAAAAAGGAGGAAAAGGGGAAAAATCCCCAAATTCCAAAATCCCCAAATCCCCAAATTCCCGAAATCCCCAAATTCCCAAATCCCCAAAATCCCCAAATTCTCAGCCCCAGGAAGCTCCAGATGAAGCCACCCTCAATGTTCAGCCAGCAGCTAAAAATGGGGAAAAAAGGGAGGAAAAGGGGAAAAATCCCCAAATTCCAAAATCCTAAAAACCCAAAACCCCAAATTCGCGAATCCCCAAAATCCCAAAATTCGGGCCCGCAGGAAGCTCCAGATGAAGCCGCCCTCGATGTTCAACCAGCAGCTAAAAATGGGGGGGAAAAGGGAAGAAAAGGGGAAAAATCCCCAAATTCCTGAATCCCCAAATCCTGAAATCCCAAATTCCCAAAATCCCGAAATCCCAAAATCCCAAAATCCAAATTCCCAAATTCCCAAATCCCAAAATTCCCGGCCCCAGGAAGCTCCAGATGAAGCCCCTCGACATTCAATCAGCAGCTAAAAATGGGGAAAAAAAGGAGGAAAAGGGGAAAAAATCCCCAAATTCCCAAATCCCAAAATTCTCCCAAAAGCACCTTTTGGGGGAATTTTTGGGGGGATTTTTTTTTTGTTACATTTTTTGATTTTTATGGGATTTTGTGGGATTTTTATGGATTTTAATGGGAATTTTTGTAGGATTTTTGTAGGATATTAAGGAGATTTTTATGGGATTTTTATGAGATTTTAATGGGATTTTAATGGGAATTTTTATGGGATTTAATGGGATTTTTGTGGGGAATTTTTATGGGAATTTTAAGGGGATTTTAATGGGAATTTAATGGGAATTTTTATGTGATTTTATAGGATTTTTTTTTTAATTGGCTTTTTATAGGATTTTTTGGGATTTTTTGGGAGATTTTTGGAGTTTGGGGGTTTTCTGTGAATTTTTATTGAATTTTAAAGGGGTTTTTATGGGATTTTGGACAGGTTTTTATTCTCGGGATTTTTTAGGATTTTTATGGGATTTGAATGGGATTTTTTTTTAATGGGATATTGGGAGGATTTTTGGGAGTTTTTTTGCGGATTTAAACTGGATTTTTATGGGATTTTGAGGGGAATTTTTTGAGGGTTTAAACTGGATTTTTATGGGATTTTGGGGGATTTTTTTGGGAATTTTTTTAGGATTTAAACCAGATTTTTATGGGATTTTGGGGGGATTTTTTTCAGATTTAAGGTGGAGTTTTTAGGGGAATTGGGGGGGATTTTGGGGAAAATTTTGGGGGAATTTAAACTGGATTTTTCTGGGGTTTTGGGGGGAAATTTTTTGAGGATTTAAACTGGATTTTATGGGATTTTGGGGGAAATTTTGGGGGGAAATTTAGTGGATTTAAACTGGATTTTTATGGGATTTTGGGGGGAATTTTTTGAGGATTTAAGACGGATTTTTATGAGATTTTGGAGAATATTTGGGGGAATTTTTTGCAGACTTAAACTGGATTTTTATGGGATTTTGGGGGGATTTTGTGGGAATTTAAACTGGATTTTCATGGGATTTTGGGGGGAATTTTTTGCGGATTTAAACCAGATTTTTATGGGATTTTGGCGGATTTGGGGGGGATTTTTGAGGGAATTTTTTTGCGGTTTTTAAACGAGATTTTTATGGGATTTTGGGGGATTTCTGGGCGGATTTTTGGGGGAATTTTTTTCAGATTTAAACTGAATTTTCATGGGATTTTGGGGGGATTTGGGGGGATTTTGGGGGGAATTTTTTGCCGCTTTTAAAACCAGATTTTTACGGGATTTGGGGGGATTTTTTGGGGGGGGGGGACCTTTGTGGGGAGGAGGGAATTTTTTATGGGATTCCACGGGATGTTTTGGGGGATTTTTCAGGATTGGGATGGGATTTTTTTGGGGCAAACCCCAAGGGATCGGGCCCGAGGACACTCACTGGCGCTCGGTGCCGTAGCCCTGGGGCCGCACGGCCGCCGACACGGCCACCACCAGGGCCGGGGCTCCGTAGCCCACCGGGAAGATCAGGTAGCCACGGAGGCCCTGGCCGTGGCCGTAGTTGAGGACGTGGAGGTTGCGCACGGTCAGCAGCAGCTGCAGCCCCTCCAGGAACATCCAGAAGAAGCAGCAGAGGAACAGGAAGTGCAGGAGCCCCGCGGTGACCGCGCACAGCACCTGGGGGGGACACGGCGGTGGGGACATTGGGGTGGGGCCAGTGGGGTGGGGGAGAGCAAGGAGAAGCTGAGGAGAGAAAGCGAGGAGGTTGAGGAGACCCCAAAGAGCACAAGGAGAAGCTGAGGAGAAGCCAAGGAACCCAAAGAGAACCTGAGGAGAACCTGAGGAGAACCTGAGGAACCCAAAGAGATGAAAGAGAACCCAAGGAGAAGCCGAGGAGAAGCTGATGAGAACCCAAGGAAGAACCTGAGGAGAACCCGAGGAGCCCAAAGAGAACCCGAGGAGAACCCAAGGAACCCAAAGAGATGAAAGAGAACCCAAGGAGAACCCAAGGAGAAGCTGATGAGAACCCAAGGAGAACCCGAGGAGAACCCGAGGAGCCCAAAGAGAACCCGAGGAGAACCCGAGGAGCCCAAAGAGAACCCGAGGAGAATCCCAAAGAGACTGAGGAGAACCTGAGGAGATCCCAAGGAACCCAAAGGGACAAAGGAGAACCCGAGGAGAACCCGAGGAGCCCAAAGAGAACCCGAGGAGAATCCCAAAGAGATGGAGAAGAACCTGAGGAGATCCCAAGGAACCCAAAGGGACAAAGGAGAACCCGAGCAGAACCCAAGGAGCCCAAGAGAACCTGAGGAGAATCCAAAAAGATTGAGAAGAACCTGTGGAGATCCCGAGGAGAACCCAAGGAACCCAAAGAGATGAAAGAGAACCCAAGGAGATGAAGGAGAACCCGAGAAGGAACCCAAGGAGCTCAAGGAGACCCCAAAGAGACCCCAAGAAGAACCCAAGAAGAACCTGAGAAGAACCCGAGAAAAACCCAAGGAGCTCCAGGAGAACCCGAGAAGAACCCAAGGAGCTCCAGGAGAACCCAAGAAGAACCCGAGAAGAACCCAAAGAGACCCCAAGAAGAACCCAAGAAGAACCCGAGAAGAACCCAAAGAGACCCCAAGAAGAACCCAAGAAGAACCCGAGAAGAACCCAAGAAGAACCCGAGAAGAACCCAAAGAGACCCCAAGAAGAACCCGAGAAGAACCCGAGAAGAACCCAAGAAGAACCCAAGAAGAACCCAAAGAGACCCCAAGAAGAACCCGAGAAGAACCCGAGAAGAACCCGAGAAGAACCCAAGGAGCTCCAGGAGAACCCAAGAAGAACCCGAGAAGAACCCCAAGAAGAACCCGAGAAGAACCCGAGAAGAACCCGAGAAGAACCCAAGAAGAACCCGAGAAGAACCCGAGAAGAACCCAAGAAGAACCCAAGAAGACCCCAAGAAGAACCCAAGAAGACCCCAAGAAGAACCCAAAGAGACCCCAAGAAGAACCCGAGAAGAACCCGAGAAGAACCCGAGAAGAACCCAAAGAGACCCCAAGAAGAACCCGAGAAGAACCCGAGAAGAACCCAAGGAGCTCCAGGAGAACCCAAGAAGAACCCAAGAAGAACCCGAGAAGAACCCCAAGAAGAACCCGAGAAGAACCCAAGAAGAACCCAAAGAGACCCCAAGAAGACCCCAAGAAGAACCCAAGAAGAACCCAAGAAGAACCCAAAGAGACCCCAAGAAGAACCTGAGAAGAACCCAAGAAGAACCCAAATAGACCCCAAGAAGAACCCAAGAAGAACCCAAGAAGACCCCAAGAAGAACCCAAGAAGACCCCAAGAAGACCCCAAGAAGAACCCGAGAAGCCCCCAAGGAGCTCCAGGAGCCCCCTGGGAGCCCCCTGGGAGCCCCCGAGCGGCGCCGTACCCGGGGGTGGGTGCGGGTGACGGCGCCCAGGAAGAGCAGCTGGGCGGCGAACAGGCAGAGGCTGAGGTGCAGGTGCAGCGTGGGGCCGGCGCCGGCCCGGGGCGGGCACAGGGCGAAGGTGCCGATGGCCAGCAGGAGGCACAGCAGCGACAGCGCCAGCGCCACGCGCGACACCACGGCCAGCGCCGGGCTGGCCTGCGGGGACCGAGGCGGTACGAGGGTGACGGCGGAGCCACAAAAGGCGGCGTCGTAGCCACCGCGGTGACGTCATAGCCGCCGCGGCAGCGTCGTAGCCACGGCAGGTGACGTAATAGTCACCACGGTGACGGCATAGCCACCACAGTGACATCAGAGCCACCACCGTGATGTCGTAGCCCACGGCGGTGGCGTCGTAGCCACAGCGGGGACGTCGTAGCCACCGGCGGGCAGCGGCGTAGTCACGGTGGTGACATAATAGTCACCACGGTGACGGCATAGCCACCACAGGGACATCAGAGCCACCGCTGTGATGTCGTAGCCACCGCGGTGGCGTCGGAGCCACGGCGGTGGCGTCGTAGTCACAGTGGTGACATAATAGTCACCACGGTGATGTCATAGCCACCGCGGTGACGTCGTAGTCACGGTGGTGACGTAATAGTCACCACGGTGATGTCATAGACGCCGCGGTGGCGTCGTAGCCACCACAGTGACGTCAGAGCCACCGCCGTGATGTCGTAGTCACAGCGGTGACGCCATAGTCACCACGGTGACGTCATAGCCACCGCGGTGGCATCGTAGCCGCCGCAGCAGCGTCGTAGCCATGGCAATGACGTCATAGCCACCGCAGTGACGTCGTAGCCACTGTGGTGACATCGTAGCCACTGTGGTGACGTCATAGCCATGGCAGTGGCGTCATAACCACCCGCGGTGATGACATAGTCGCGGCAATGACGTCATAGCCACCGCGGGGTGACGTCATAGCCACCGCTGTGACCACATAGTCATGGCGGGCAGCGTCATAGTCATGGCAGTGACGTCATAGCCATGGCAGTGACATCATAGTCACGGCGGTGACATCATAGCCATGGCAGTGACACCATAGTCACAGCGGTGACATCATAGCCGCCACGGTGACGTCGTAGCCACGGCGGTGAAGCCGTAGCCACGGCAAGTGACGTCACAGCCACCGCGGTAACATCACAGCCACCGCGGTGGTGTCACAGCCACGGCGGTTGACGTCACAGCCACGGCGGTGATGCCATAGCCACCGCGGCGGTGTCATAGTCACGGTGATGACGTCATAGCCACGGCGGTGGCATCGTAGCAACCGCGGTGGCGTCATAGCCACCACAGTGATGTCATAGCTGCTGTGACGTCATAGCCACGGCGGTGATGTCATAGCCACGGCGGTGACGTCATAACCACCGCTGCGACGTCATAGCCGCAGCGGTGACATCATAGCCACCGCAGTGATGTCATAGCCACCGTGATGTCATAGCCACGGTTGTGATGTCACAGCCACGGAAATGACATCATAGCCACCACTGTGATGTCATTGCCACAGCGGTGTCGTCATGGGCACCGCGCTGACGTCATAATTCACAGTGGTGACGTCAGAGCCACCGCGGTGGCGTCAGAGCCGCCGCTGTGATGTCATAGCCGCGGTGGTGACGTCACAGTCGTGGCGGTGACGTCATAGCCACAAAGGTGACGTCATAGCCACGGTGGCGTCATAGCCACGGCGGGGATGTCATAGCCACGGCAATGATGTCATGGCTGCCGTGGTGACGTCATAGCCACAGCGGTGACGTCATGGGGGGAAAAAATCCCCACCCCCGGAATTTGGGGGTTTTTAGGGAGGGGAGAGGGAGGGAATTCAAGGAAATTGGGGGGGGGGTTGGGGGAAATACGGAAAATTGGGGGGTTTGGGGGGGAAAAATCCAAAAATTGGGGGTTTTGGGGGGAAAAAATCCCAAAAATTGGGGGTTTTGGGGGGAAAAAACAAATCCCGAAAATTGGAGGTTTTGGGGGGAAATCCTGAAAATTTGAGGTTTTTTGGGGAAAAGTTTCCTAAAAATTGGAGGTTTGGGGCAGAAAGATCCTGAAAATCGGGGGGTTGGGGGCGGGAAAATCCCGAAAATTGGGGGATTTGGGGGGAAAAGAATCCTGAAAATTGGGGGGTTTGGGGAGAAAAGAATCCTGAAAATTGGGGGTTTTAGGGGGAAAAGTTTCCTGAAAATTGGGGGTTTTAGGGGGACAAAAAAATCCCGAAAATTGGGGGTTTTGGGGAGAAAAGAATCCCGAAAATTGGGGGTTTGGGGGGGAAAAATCCCAAAAATTGGGGGTTTTGGGGGAAAAAGAATCCCGAAAATTGGGGGTTTTGGGGGGAAAAGAATCCCAAAAATTGGAGGTTTTGGGGGGAAATCCTGAAAATTTGAGGTTTTTTGGGGAAAAGTTTCCTAAAAATTGGAGGTTTGGGGCAGAAAGATCCTGAAAATCGGGGGGGTTGGGGGCGGGAAAATCCCGAAAATTGGGGGATTTGGGGAGAAAAGAATCCTGAAAATTGGGGGGTTTGGGGAGAAAAGAATCCTGAAAATTGGGGGTTTTAGGGGGAAAAGTTTCCTGAAAATTGGGGGTTTTAGGGGACAAAAAAATCCCGAAAATTGGGGGTTTTGGGGAGAAAAGAATCCCGAAAATTGGGGGTTTGGGGGGGAAAAATCCCAAAAATTGGGGGTTTTGGGGGAAAAAGAATCCCGAAAATTGGGGGTTTTGGGGGGAAAAGAATCCCAAAAATTGGAGGTTTTGGGGGGAAATCCTGAAAATTTGAGGTTTTTTGGGGAAAAGTTTCCTAAAAATTGGAGGTTTGGGGCAGAAAGATCCTGAAAATCGGGGGGTTGGGGGCGGGAAAATCCCGAAAATTGGGGGATTTGGGGGGAAAAGAATCCTGAAAATTGGGGGGTTTGGGGAGAAAAGAATCCTGAAAATTGGGGGTTTTAGGGGGAAAAGTTTCCTGAAAATTGGGGGTTTTAGGGGACAAAAAAATCCCGAAAATTGGGGGTTTTGGGGAGAAAAGAATCCCGAAAATTGGGGGTTTGGGGGGGAAAAATCCCAAAAATTGGGGGTTTTGGGGAAAAAGAATCCCGAAAATTGGGGGTTTTGGGGGGAAAAGAATCCCAAAAATTGGAGGTTTTGGGGGGAAATCCTGAAAATTTGAGGTTTTTTGGGGAAAAGTTTCCTAAAAATTGGAGGTTTGGGGCAGAAAGATCCTGAAAATCGGGGGGTTGTGGGCGGGAAAATCCCGAAAATTGGGGGATTTGGGGGAAAAAGAATCCTGAAAATTGGGGGGTTTGGGGAGAAAAGAATCCCGAAAATTTGAGGTTTTAGGGGAGAAAAGAATCCTAAAAATCTGAGTTTTTCAGGAGGAAATCCCAAAAATTTGAGGTTTTGGGGGGGTGGGGGGAACCCGAAAATCAGGAATTTGAGAGGGGAAAAACCCGAAAATCGAGAATTTTGGTGGAAAACCCCAGAAAATTGGGGGGTTTTGGGGCTTCCTGGGTGGAAAAATCCCCCAAAATCGGGGGGAAAACCGCCAAAAATTGGGATTTCTATGGGGAAAACCCGCCCAAAATCAGGATTTTTATGGGGAAAAAACACCCCAAAAATCGGGATTTCTATGGGAAAAACCCCCCCAAAATTGGGATTTTTAAGGGGAAAAGTGCCAAAAATCAGGATTTCTATGGGGAAAACCCCCCCAAAATTGGGATTTTTGTGGTGAAAACCACCAAAAATCAGGATTTTGAGAGGGGGAAAACCCGCCAAAAATTGGGAATTTTGGGGTAAAAACATCCCAAAAATCAGGAATTCTATGGGGAAAACCGCTAAAAATTGGGAATTCTATGGGGAAAACTGCTAAAAATCGGGATTTTTGGGGGGAAAACCCGCCAAAAATCAGGATTTCTGTGGGGAAAACCCGCCAAGAATTGGGATTTTTATGGGGAAAACTGACCAAGAATTGGGATTTTTGGGGGGAAAACCGCCAAAAATCAGGATTTTTTATGGGGTAAAACCACCCAAAAAAATCGGGATTTCTATGGGGAAAACCCACAAAAAAACAGGATTTTTTTGGGTAAAACCACCCCAAAAATCGGGATTTCTATGGGGAAAACCCGCCAAAAATCAGGATTTCTATGGGGAAAACCCGCCAAGAATTGAGATTTTTATGGGGAAAACCCACCAAAAATTGGGATTTTTTGGGGTAAAACATCCCAAAAATTGGGATTTCTATGGGGAAAACCACCAAAAATCGGGATTTCTATGGGAAAAACTGCCAAGAATCAGGATTTCTATGGTGAAACCTGCCAAAACCCAGGATTTTGATGGGGAAAACCGCTAGAATTGGGATTTTATGGGGAAAACCTGCCAAAAATTGGGATTTTTAAGAGGAAAACAGCCAAAAAATCAGGATTTCTATGGGGAAAACCCACCAAAAATTGGGATTTTTGTGGTGAAAACCACCAAAAATCAGGCTTCGAGAGGGGGAAAACCCGCAAAAAATCGGGATTTCTATGGGTAAAAACACCCCAAAAAATCGGGATTTCTATGGGGAAACCGCCAAAAATCAGGATTTTTTTAATGGGGTAAAAACACCCCAAAAATCGGGATTTTTGGGGGGGAAACCCGCCAAAAATCAGGATTTCTATGGGGAATTGGGATTTTTTGGGGGAAAACCGCCAAAAATCGGGATTTTTGGGGGTAAAACCACCACAAAAATAGGGATTTTTGGGAAAACCGCCCTACAATGGTGGGAACGAAGGGTGGGAGGGGGTCCGGGGGTCTCACCGGCAGCGGCTGCAGCGCCGTGAGGACGGCGAAGGTGGAGAAGTGGGAACAGGCACAGATGGAGGTGTTGGAATCGCCCCCGAGCCGGGCACAGCCCCGGCGGCTCCAACGGCCCCGCGAGCCCTGGAGCTCCCAGGACACGCACAGGGAATCCTGGTCCGGCCGGAGAGCCTGCGGACAGCGAGCGGTCAGCGGGAATGGCCGGGCATGGACAGCGTGGGGAACTCTGGGAATGGCCGGACATGGACACCATGGGGAACTCTGGGAATGGCCGGACATGGACAGCGTGGGGAATTCTGGGAATGGCCGGACATGGACACCATGGAGCAGTCTGGGAATGGCCGGACATGGACACCATGGAGCACTCTGGGAATGGCCGGACATGGGCAGCATGGGGAACTCTGGGAATGGCCGGACATGGACACCATGGGGAAATCTGGGAATGGCCGGACATGGACACCATGGGGAACTCTGGGAATGGCCGGACATGGACAGTGTGGGGGAACTCTGGGAATGGCCGGACACGGACAGCGTGGGGAACTCTGGGAATGGCCGGACATGGACACCATGGGGAACTCTGGGAATGGCCGGACATGGAGAACTCTGGGAATGGCCGGACATGGACACCATGGGGAACTCTGGGAATGGCCGGACATGGACAGCGTGGGGAACTCTGGGAATGGCCGGACATGGAGAACTCTGGAATGGCCGGACATGGAGAGCGTGGGGAACTCTGGGAATGGCCGGACATGGACAGCGTGGGGAATTCTGGGAATGGCCGGACATGGACACCATGGAGCAGTCTGGGAATGGCCGGACATGGAGAGCGTGGGGAAATCTGGGAAAAGGCCGGACATGGACACCATGGGGAAATCTGGGAATGGCCGGACATGGACAGTGTGGGGAACTCTGGGAATGGCCGGACATGGACACCATGGGGAACTCTGGGAATGGCCAGCTTTGGGAATGGGGTGGTCTGGGAATGTCCAGCTCCAGGAATGGGTCACTCCGGGCATGGATAACCTCGGAATGTCCTGCTCTGGGAATGGGGAACCTCAGGAATGTCCGGCTTTGGGAATGGGGAGGTCTGGGAATGTCCAGCTCTGGGAATGGGGAGGTCTGGGAATGTCTGGCTTTGGGAATGGCACACCCCAGGAATGTCCGGCCCCAGGAATGGGTGACCCTGGGCATGGATCACCCTGGGAATGTCCTGGTCTGGGAATGGCACATCCGAGAACTGTCCGGCCCCAGAAATGGGGCACCCCTGGAATGTCCAGCTCTGGGAATGGGGCAGTCTGGGAATGTGCTGGTCTGGGATTGGGACATCCTGGGAATATCCAGCCCCAGGAATGGGTGACCCTGGGCATGGATCACCCTTGGAATGTGCTGGTCTGGGAATGGGACACCCAGGAATGTCCAGCCCCAGGAATGGGACACCCTGGGAATGTCCGCCCCCAGGAATGGGGCACCCCAGGAATGTCCAGCTTTGGGAATGGGGAGGTCTGGGAATGTTCCGCTCTGGACATGGGGCACCCTGCAAATGTCCAGCCCCAGGAATGGGACACCCTGGGAATGTCCGCCCCCAGGAATGGGGCACCCTGGGAATGTCCTGCTCTGGGAATGGGAAACCCCACGAATGTCCGGCCCCAGGAATGGGGCACCCCAGGAATGTCCAGCTCTGGGAATGGGACACCCTGGGAATGTCCAGCTCTGGGAATGGGACACCCCGGGAATGTCCGGCCCCAGGAATGGGTGACTCTGGGCATGGATCACCCTGGGAATGTGCTGGTCTGGGAATGGGACACCCCAGGAATGTCCAGCTCTGGGAATGGGACACCCCGGGAATGTCCGGCCCCAGGAATGGGTGACCCTGGGCATGGATCACCCTTGGAATGTGCTGGTCTGGGAATGGGACACCCCAGGAATGTCCAGCCCCAGGAATGGGACACCCTGGGAATGTCCAGCTCTGGGAATGGGACACCCTGGGAATGTCCGGCCCCAGGAATGGGTGACCCCGGGCATGGATCACCCTGGAATGGGCTGGTCCGGGAATGGGGAACCTCAGGAATGTCCAGCTTTGGGAATGGGACACCCCGGGAACGTCCGGCCCCAGGAATGGGTGACTCTGGGCATGGATCACCCTTGGAATGTGCTGGTCTGGGAATGGGACAACCCGGGAATGTCCTGGTCTGGGAATGGCACATCCGAGGAATGTCCGGCCCCAGGAATGGGGCACCCCAGAAATTTCCAGATTTGGGAATGGGGAGGTCTGGGAATGTCCGGCTTTGGGAATGGGGTGGTCTGGGAATGGGAATGGGACACCCCGGGAATGTCCGGCTCCGGACATGGGTCATTCCAGCAGTGTCCCCATTCCCCCAGACCACCCCAGATCCCCCCAGGGATCCCAAACCCACCCAGGACACCCCAAATTCCCCCCCAGGGGACCCTCAAGGGACACCCAAGAGACCCCCAGGACACCCCAAAACCTTCCAGGGGACACCCAGAGAACCCCCAAGGGGACCCCAAACCCACCCAGGACACCCCAAATCCCCCAAGGGAACCCCAAAACCCCTCAGGACACCCCCAGGGACCCCAAACCCACCCAGGACACCCCAAATCCCTGAAGGGAGCCCCAAAACCACCCAGGACACCCCAGGGACCCCAAAACCACCCAGGACACCCCAAATCCCCCAAGGGAACCCCAAAACCCCTCAGGAGACCCCCAAGGGACCCCAAACCCACCCAGGACACCCCAAATCCCTCAAGGGAACCCCAAAACCTCTCAGGACACCCCCGGGGTACCCCCAGGGGATCCCAAACCACCCAGGACACCCCAAATCCCCCAAGGGAACCCCAAAACCCCTCAGGAGACCCCCAGGGACCCCAAACCCACCCAGGACACCCCAAATCCCTGAAGGGAGCCCCAAA
>JANXIP010000169.1:159541-279103 GCA_026167965.1 Cyanocitta stelleri
GGCTGGGGAGTGCTGAAGTTCAGGGGGGATTTGGGTTGGTTTGGGGGTTTTTTGGGGTTTTGGGGCCCCGCCATACCCAGGACATGGGTGCTGAAGTTCAGGGGGTCTCTAGGAGAGATTTTTGGGTTGGTTTGGGTTTTTTTGGGGTTTTGGGGCCCCGCCATACCCAGGACATGGGTGCTGAAGTTCTGAGGGATTTGGGTCGGTTTTGGGTTGGTTTTGGGGGATTTTTTGGGGTTTTGGGGGCCCCACCATACCCAGGATGGGGGTGCTGAAGTTCTGGGGGGATTTGGGTTGGTTTTGGGGTTTTTTGGGGGTTTGGGGCCCCGCCATACCCAGGACCTGGGTGCTGAAGTTCTGGGGGTCTCCGGGAGGGATTTTTGGGTTGGTTTTGGGGGATTTTTGGGATTTGGGTTGGTTTTGGGGGTTTTTTGGGGTTTTGGGGCCCCGCCATACCCAGGACATGGGTGCTGAAGTTCTGGGGGGCTCCGGGAGGGATTTTTGGGTTGGTTTGGGGGTTTTTTGGGGTTATGGGGCCCCGCCATACCCAGGACACGGGTGCTGAAGTTCTGGAGGGATTTGGGTCGGTTTTGGGTTGGTTTTTGGGTTTTTTGGGGTTTTTGGGCCCCACCATACCCAGGACGGGGGTGCTGAAGTTCTGGGGGGATTTGGGTTGGTTTTTGGGGTTTTTTGGGGGTTTGGGGCCCCGCCATACCCAGGACACGGGTGCTGAAGTTCTGGGGGGCTCCGGGAGGGATTTTTGGGTTGGTTTGGGGGTTTTTTGGGGTTTTGGGGCCCCGCCATACCCAGGACACGGGTGCTGAAGTTCTGGAGGGATTTGGGTCAGTTTTGGGTTGGTTTTGGGATTTTTTGGGGTTTTGGGGCCCCGCCATACCCAGGACACGGGTGCTGAAGTTCTGGGGGTCTCCGGGAGGGATTTTTGGGTTGGTTTGGGGGTTTTTTGGGGTTTTGGGGCCCCGCCATACCCAGGACACGGGTGCTGAAGTTCTGGAGGGATTTGGGTCAGTTTTGGTTGGTTTTGGGATTTTTTGGGGTTTTGGGGCCCCGCCATACCCAGGACACGGGTGCTGAAGTTCTGGGGGGCTCCGGGAGGGATTTTTGGGTTGGTTTGGGGGTTTTTTGGGGTTTTGGGGCCCCGCCATACCCAGGACAGGGGTGCTGAAGTTCTGGAGGGATTTGGGTTGGTTTTGGGTTGGTTTTTGGGTTTTTTGGGGTTTTTGGGGCCCCACCATACCCAGGACGGGGGTGCTGAAGTTCTGGGGGGATTTGGGTTGGTTTTGGGGTTTTTTGGGGGGTTTGGGGCCCCGCCATACCCAGGACATGGGTGCTGAAGTTCTGGGGGGCTCCGGGAGGGATTTTTGGGTTGGTTTTGGGGGATTTTTGGATTTTGGGTTGGTTTTGGGGGGTTTTTTGGGGGTTTGGGGCCCCGCCATACCCAGGACACGGGTGCTGAAGTTCTGGGGGGCTCTGGGAGGGATTTTCGGGTTGGTTTTTGGGGGATTTTTGGGGTTTTGGGTTGGTTTTTGGGTTTTTTTGGGGTTTTGGGGCCCCGCCATACCCAGGACACGGGTGCTGAAGTTCTGGAGGATTTGGGCCGGTTTTGGGTTGGTTTTGGGATTTTTTTTGGGGTTTTGGGGCCCCGCCATACCCAGGACATGGGTGCTGAAGTTCAGGGGGTCTCTAGGAGAGATTTTTGGGTTGGTTTTGGGGGATTTTTGGGGTTTTGGGGCCCCGCCATACCCAGGACACGGGTGCTGAAGTTCTGGAGGGATTTGGGTCGGTTTTGGGTTGGTTTTGGGGGATTTTGGGGTTTTGGGGCCCCGCCATACCCAGGACACGGGTGCTGAAGTTCTGGCGGGCTCCGGGAGGGATTTTCGGGTTGGTTTTGGGGGATTTTTGGGGTTTTGGGTTGGTTTTTGGGTTTTTTGGGGGTTTTGGGGCCCCGCCATACCCAGGACACGGGTGCTGAAGTTCTGGAGGGATTTGGGTCAGTTTTGGGTTTGGTTTTGGGATTTTTTGGGGTTTTGGGGGCCCCGCCATAACCCAGGACACGGGTGCTGAAGTTCAGGGGGTCTCTAGGAGAGATTTTTGGGTTGGTTTTGGGTTTTTTTTGGGGTTTTGGGGCCCCGCCATACCCAGGACACGGGTGCTGAAGTTCTGGAGGGATTTGGGTCGGTTTTGGGTTGGTTTTTGGGGGATTTTTGGGGTTTTGGGGCCCCGCCATACCCAGGACGCGGGTGCTGAAGTTCTGGGGGACTCCAGGGGGCCCCCCAGAGCCGCCCCCAGCACGAGCCCCTCGGAGCCGCGGAGCACCCGCGCCACGCCGGGGCCAGGGTCGGAGCCGGAGCGGAGCCGGAGCCCGAATCGCGGAGCGCGGCCAGGTGGAGACGGGCCAGGGCCACCTGAGGGGACAGCGGGGACAGGGGTGGCACGGGGGGCACAGGAGGGGACACAGGGGGTGACACAGGTGACACGGGGTGACACGGTGACACAGGGGTGGCACAGGAGGTGACACGGGGTGACACGGGTGGGACAGGGGTGGCACAGGGGCGGCACAGGAGGTGACACGGGTGGCACAGGGGTGGCACAGGGGTGGCACAGGAGGTGACACAGGGGTGACACAGGGGTGACACAGGAGGTGACACAGGGGTGACACATGGGGTGACACAGGGGTGACACAGGACATGCACAGGTGACACAGGGGGTGACACAGGGGTGACACGGGTGACGCAGGGGTGACACAGGAGGTGACACAGGAGGTGACACAGGAGGTGACACAGGGGTGACACGGGACACACAGGGGTTGACACAGGAGGTGACACAGGGGTGACACAGGGGTGACACGGGTGACGCAGGGGTGACACAGGACATGCATGGGTGACACAGAGGTGACACAGGGGTGACACGGGACACACAGAGGTTGACACAGGACATGCACGGGTGACACAGGAGGGTGACACAGGACACACACAGGTGACACAGGTGACACACAGGTGTCACAGGACACACACAGGTAACACAGGGGTGACACAGGTGACACATGGACGTCACACAGGTGTCACACGGACGTCACACAGGTGACACACAGGGACACAGGGATGACACAGGTGACACACGGACGTCACACAGGTGCCACCTCCAGGCCGCGTCCCTCGCAGGCGGCCGCCAGGAGCTCGGGGCTGGCCCTCAGCTGGGGACACTGCGGGTCCTGGGACAGCGTCTGTGACAGGGAGGGGACAGGGAGAGGGACGGGGAGAGGGGACAGGGAGAGGGACGGGGAGAGGGGACAGGGAGAGGGACAGGGAGAGGGACGGGGGAGGGGGAGAGGGAGAGGGGAGAGGGAGAGGAGAGGGGGAGAGGGAGAGGGGACAGGGAGAGGGACGGGGAGAGGGGACAGGGAGAGGGGAGAGGGAGAGGGACAGGGAGAGGGACGGGGAGAGGGGACAGGGAGAGGGGAGAGGGAGAGGGAGAGGGAGAGGGAGAGGGAGAGGGAGAGGGAGAGGGAGAGGGAGAGGGAGAGGGGACAGGGAGAGGGACGGGGAGAGGGGAGAGGGAGAGGGACGGGGAGAGGGGACAGGGAGAGGGACAGGGAGAGGGGAGAGGGAGAGGGACGGGGAGAGGGGACAGGGAGAGGGACAGGGAGAGGGGAGAGGGAGAGGGACGGGGAGAGGGGAGAGGGAGAGGGGACAGGGAAGGGGAGAGGGAGAGGGGACGGGGAGAGGACAGGGAGGGGGACAGGGAGAGGGACGTGGAGAGGGGACAGGGAGAGAGGAGAGGGAAGAGGGGACAGGGGAGAGGGACAGGGAGAGGGGACAGGGAGAGAGGAGAGGGGACGGGGAGAGGGACGGGGGAGGGGACAGGGAGGGGGACAGGGAGGGGGACGGGGAGAGGGACGGGGAGGGGACAGGGAAGGGGACAGGGAGAGAGGAGAGGGGAGGGGACAGGGGAGAGGACAGGGAGGGGGACAGGGGAGAGAGGAGAGGGAAGAGGGGAGAGGGGAGAGGGGAGAGGGGAGAGGGGAGAGGGGAGAGGGGAGAGAGACGGGGAGAGGGGAGAGGGACGGGGAGAGGGACAGGGAGGGGGACAGGGAGAGGGTCGGGCCTGCCCAGCCCTCCCTCCATCCGTCCATCCCTCTGTCCATCCCTCCCTCCCTCCCTATCTCACCCTCCCTCTCTCTCTCCCCCGGCTCCGTCCTTCTGTCCCTCCCTCCCTCCCTCCATTCCTCCTTCTCTCTGTCCATCCCTCCCCTCCATCCATCCCTCCCCGTGTCTATCCCTCCATCCCTCCCCCCCTCCCTCTGTCCATCCCTCTGTCCATCCCTCCCTCCTTCCATCCCTCCCCGTGTCCCTCCCTCCGTCCATCCCTCTGTCCCTCCCTCTGTCCACCCTCCTGTCCATCCCTCCCTCCGTCCATCCCTCTGTCCATCCCTCTGTCCACCCCTCTGTCCCTCCCTCCTGTCCATCCCTCCCTCCGTCCATCCTCTGTCCATCCTCCTGTCTCTCTCTCCCTCCGTCCATCCCTCTGTCCATCCCTCTGTCCCTCCGTCCATCCCTCTGTCCACCCTCCTGTCCCTCTGTCCCTCCGTCCATCCTTCTGTCCATCCCTCTGTCCACCCTCCTGTCCATCCCTCCCTCCGTCCCTCCCTCTGTCCCTCCCTCTGTCCATCCCTCCGTCCATCCCTCTGTCCCTCCCTCTGTCCCTCCCTCTGTCCCCCCTCCCCCTCTCTCCCTCCCCGCCCCTCTCCCCACCTCATTCCGGGGGTCTCTCCCGCTGGAGATCAGATACGGCAGCACCCGGCACAGCGCTGGGGACACCCGGGGGACACAGGGGGGACACGGAGGGGACACCCAGGGGATACGGGGGGACAGAGGGGAGACACCCGGGGGGACACGGGGGGGACACCCAGGGGGACACCCAGGGGGACACAGGGGGGACACCCAGGGGAGAGCAGGCGGACACCCGGGGGACACCCAGGGGACACCCAGGGGACACCCAGAGGACACCCAGAGGACACCCGGGGGACACCCAGGGGAACAAGGGGGGAACAAGGGGGGAACAAGGGGGACACCCAGGGGAGAGCGGGGGAACACCCGGGGGGACACCCAGGGGGACACGGAGGGGACACCCAGGGGACACCCAGGGGAGAGAGGGGGGACACCCAGGGGACACCCGGGGGACACCCGGGGGACACCCGGGGGCACCCAGAGGACACCCAGGGGACACCCAGGGGACACCCAGGGACACCCAGGGGAACAAGGAGGGGGACAAGGGGGGACACCCGGGGGACACCCAGGAGACACGGAGACACCAGGGGTGAGCGGGGGGACACGGAGGGGACACGGAGGGGACACCGAGAGGACACCCAGGGGAACACGAGGGGACACACCGGGGACACCCAGGGGACACCCAGGGGACACGGGGAGGACACCCAGGGGACACCCAAGGGACACCCAGGGGACAGAGGGGGAGACACCCAGGGGAGAGCGGGGGAACACCCAGGGGACACCCGGGGGGAAACGAGGGGGACACCGAGGGGACACGGGGGAGACACCCAGGGGGACACCCAGGGTACAGAGGGGGGGGACACGAGGGGACACACGGGGGACACAGGGGGGACACCCGGGGGACACCCAGGGGACAGAGGGGGAGACGGAGGGGGGACACGGAGGGACACCCGGGGGACACCGAGGGAACACGGGGGGGAAACAAGGGGGGGACAAGTGGGGACACCCAGGGGACACGGGGGGGGGGACACGAGGGGGACACCCATGGAACAGAGGGGGGGGACACCCAGGGGTGAGCGGGGGGACACGGAGGGGACACCCAGGGGACAGCCGGGGGACACCGAGGGGGACACCCAGGGGACAGCCAGGAGACACGGAGACACCCAGGGGTGAGCGGAGGGGACACGGAGGGGACACGGAGGGGGACACCCAGAGGACACCCAGGGGACACGGAGGGGGACACAGGGGGGAAACCCAGGGGACAGAGGGGAGGGACACGGAGGGGACACCCAGGGGAGAGCGGAGGGACACCCAGGGGAACAAGGGAGGGACAAGGGGGAACACACGGGGACACCCAGGGGACACCCAGGGGACACGAGGAGGACACAGAGGGGACACCCCAGGGGACACCCAGGGACAGAGGGGGAGACACCCAGGGGAGAGCGAGGGGACACGGAGGGGACACCCAGAGGACACCCAGGGGAACAAGGGGGCGGAAAAGGGGGGACACACGGGGGACACCGAGGGGACACCCAGGGGGACACGAGGGGGACACCGAGGGGACACGGGGGAGACACCCAGAGGACACCCAGGAGACACCCAGAGGACACCGAGGGGACACCCAGGGGACAGCCGGGGGACACGCAGGGGACACCGAGGGGAACACCCAGGGGACACCCAGGGTACAGAGGGGGGGACACGCAGGGAACACGGAGGGGACACCCAGGGGAGAGCAGGGGAGACAGTGAGGGGACACCCGGGGGACACCCCGGGGACACCCAAGGGACACCGGGGGGCACCCAGGGGACACCCAGGGGACACGGGGGGGGGACACGAGGGGGACACCCAGGGGACATGGAGGGGACACCCAGGGGACAGCCAGGGGACACGGGGAGGACACAGGGGGGACACCCAGGGGACACCCAGGGGACACGGAGGGGGGACACGAGGGGGACACCCATGGGACAGAGGGGGGGACACCCAGGGGTGAGCGGGGGGACACGGAGGGGACACCCAGGGGACAGCCGGGGGACAGAGGGGAGGACACCCAGGGAGAGCGGGGGGACACAGGAGGGACACGGGAGGGACACCCAGAACACAGCGAGGGGACACCCGGGGGACACCCAAGGGACACGGGGAGGACACGGGGGGACACCAGAGGACACCGAGGGGGACACCCGGGGGACACGGAGGGGACACCCAAGGGACACCCAGGGGGACACGGAGGGGACACCCAGAGGACACCCAGGGGACACCCGGGGGACACCCAGAGGACACCCAAGGGACACCCAGGGGACAGCCAGGGGACATGGAGGGGACACCCAGGGGACAGCCAGGGGACACGGGGAGGACACAGGGGGGACACCCAGGGGACACCCGGGGGCACCCAGGGGCACCCAGGGGCACCCAGAGGACACCCAGGGGAACAAGGAGGGGGACAAGGGGGGGACACACGGGGGACACCCAGGGGACACCAGGGGACACCGGGGGGCACCCAGAGGACACCCGGGGGACACCCAAGGGACACCCAGGGGACACAGGGGGGGGGGAACACGAGGGGGACACCCAGGGGACATGGAGGGGACATGGAGGGGACAGCCAGGGGACACCCAAGGGACACCCAAGGGACACCGGGGGGCACCCAGGGGACAGCCAGGGGACACCCGGGGGCACCCAAGGGACACCCGGGGGGACACGGGGGGGAACAAAGGGGGGACAAGGGGGGGACATCAGTGTCCCCTCCGAGCGTGGCCCCTCCCGCAGGACCCCGAACACCCAACTGCGGGGGGGGCTCAAAGCCCGGTTTGGGCATCCAAAATCCCCCTTTTTTTTTGGAGGAAAATCCCTGGATTTTGGGGCTCAATCCCCAATTTTCAGGGCGTTTTTCCCTCCTCGGGACTTGACCCCCCTCCCCCTTTTTTTAGGGTCAACCCCCCTCCTTTTTGGGGCCAATCCCCCTTTTTTTGGGTCTCCACACCCTCAGAGGGTTCAAAACCTTGGTGGGGGGTGGGGAGACAAATTCCCTCTTTTTGGGTCGAATTTCTCCTTTTTTGGGGTGATTTCAGGAAATTTCGGAGCAATGTCAGGCAGATTTGGGATGATTTAAGGCCATTTTGGGGCATTTTCAGGCTGGTTTAGGGCAATTCCAGGTCCTTTGGGGGTGAATTCAGGACAGTTTAGGGGGATTTGGGGAGATTTCAGGCAGTTTGGGGCAATTTCAGGCCGATTTGGGGTGACTTAGGGCCATTTTGGGGCAATTTCAGACCATTTGGGGATCATTTCACGCAGTTTTGGGGCAATTTTGGGCAGGTTTGGGACCGTTTCAGGCCGGTTTGGGCTGCTCAGCCCAGCAGCTCTCCCAGCCCTCCCCCCAAACTTCCCTCCCGGCCTCAGTTTCCCTTTTCCCATTTCCCTCCATTTCCCCCCCCCCAAAACCCCACCCCCCGGGTGTGGGGTGACCCCAACTCACTCTGGAGCAAATGGCGAGGGGGGGGCAGCCCATGGCACGGCCGGAGGGGACACGGTGGCCCAGGAGGGGACGAGGTGGCCCAGGAGGGGACACGGTGGCCCCAAGGAGGCCAGTGGTAAAGGGGAAGTGGCCTCGACCGGCCCTCGACTGGCCCGAGCCACCGGGCCGGCCCCAAAAACCGCTTCCCTCCCCCCCCCCAGTTCTTCCCTCTCCGGACTGGGCTGAGGCCGGTGGTCACTCGTGCATGGAATGGCCGGGCTGGGGGGGCCATGGGTGGGCACTCGGAGCTGATCCCAAAGGATCTGATGGTGGAGGGAATGACCCTACAGTCCCACCCCTGTCCGGACACCTGGACCCCTGTCCGGACACCTGACCCCACAGTCCCATCCCTGCTGGACACCTGGACACCTGTCCGGACACACTGACCCCACAATCCCATCCCTGCTGGACACTTGGACCCCTGTCCGGACACACTGACCCCACAATCCCATCCCTGTCCGGACACCCTGACCCCACAATCCCATCCCTGCTGGACACCTGGACCCCTTCCCGGACACACTGACCCCACAATCCCATCCCTGTCCGGACACCCTGACCCCACAATCCCATCCCTGCTGGACACCTGGACCCCTTCCCGGACACACTGACCCCACATCCCATCCCTGTCCGGACACACTGACCCCACAATCCCATCCCTGCTGGACACTTGGACCCCTGTCCGACACACTGACCCCACAACTCCACCCCTGCCGGACACCTGGACCCCTGTCCGGACACACTGACCCCACCACCCCACCCCTCCCTGGACACCTGGACCCCTGTCCAGACACACTGACCCCACAGTCCCATCCCTGCTGGACACCTGGACCCCTGTCCGGACACACTGACCCCACAGTCCCATCCCTGCCGGACACCTGGACCCCTGTCCGGACACACTGACCCCACAATCCCATCCCTGCTGGACACCTGGACCCCTGTCCGGACACACTGACCCCACAACCCCACCCTGCCGGACACCTGGACCCTGTCCGGACACACTGACCCCACAATCCCATCCCTGCTGGACACCTGGACCCCTGTCCGGACACACTGACCCCACAATCCCATCCTGCTGGACACTTGGACCCCTGTCCGGACCACACTGACCCCACATCCCATCCCTGCCGGACACCTGGACCCCTGTCCGGACACACTGACCCCACAATCCCATCCCTGTCCGGACACCCTGACCCACAATCCCATCCCTGCTGGACACTTGGACCCCTGTCCGGACACACTGACCCCACAATCCCATCCCTGCTGGACACCTGGACCCCTGTCCGGACACACTGACCCCCACAACTCCACCCTGCCGGACACCTGGACCCCTGTCCGGACACACTGACCCCCCCTGTCCGGACACACTGACCCCACCACCCCACCCCTCCCTGGACACCTGGACCCCTGTCCGGACACACTGACCCCACAATCCCCACCCCTGCTGGACATCTGGACCCCTGTCCGGACACACTGACCCCATGATCCCATCCCTGTCCGGACACACTAACCCCACAATCCCATCCCTGTCCGGACACCTGGACCCCTGTCCGGACACACTGACCCCACAATCCCCCCCCCGTCCGGACACCTGGACCCCTGTCCAGACACACTGACCCCATGATCCCCATCCCTGCTGGACACCTGGACCCCTGTCCGGACACGCTGACCCCACGATCCCATCCTGTCCGGACACGCTGACCCCACAATCCACCCCTGTCCGGACACACTGACCCATGATCCCATCCCTGTCCGGACACACTGACCCCACAATCCCACCCCTGCCGGACACTTGGACCCCACTTCCCAGAACCCCCCCTGGACAAATCCCTGTCTGACCACCCCGTGTCCCTTCCCAAAATCCTGGAATTCCCTTTTCAAAATCCTGGAATTCCCATCCCAAAATCCCGGAATTCCCTTCCTGTAATCCCGGAATTCCCGTCCCGTAATCCCGGAATTCCCTTCCTGCCGGACTCATCCCTGCTCGGACACCTGGATCCATCCCAGGGATCCAACCCAAGTGTTCGGCCTTGACCTCTGCCCCCGGCCGGACATTCGCGGCCTTTTCCTGGAATTCCGTGCCAAGCCCGGACATTTGGGGCCCTTTCCCATAAAATCCCCCTCTGGAACTCATCTTCATCCTCATCCTCGTTTATTGTCCCTCCCGGGCGGGAAGAGGCATAAATTAACGGGATTTGGGGTTTGGGGTCATCGGGGGACGCGGATTCGGCCACGTCAGCAATAATCCGAATAATCCTCGTCCACGTAATTGGCGGGAAACCACCCGACCTGGGGAGAGGGGACAGGTCAGGGCAGGGGGCAGTGGTGTGGGGTGACCCCACTGACCATGTGGGGTGGGGGGCAGTGGTGTGGGGTGACCCCACTGACCATGTGGGGTGGGGGGCAGTGGTGTGGGGTGACCCCACTGACCATGTGGGGTGGGGGGCAGCGGTGTGGGTGAGTCCCACGGACAATGTGGGGTGGGGGGCAGTGGTGTGGGGTGACCCCACTGACCATGTGGGGTGGGGGGCAGCGGTGTGGGTGACCCCACTGACCATGTGGGGTGGGAGGCAGCGGTGTGGGGTGACCCTACTGACCCTACTGACCATGTGGGGTGGGGGGCAGGGGGGTGGGTGAGTCCACGGACAATGTGGGGTGGGGGTCAGAGGTGTGGGGTGACCCTACTGACCATGTGGGGTGGGGGGCAGTGGTGTGGGGTGACCCCACTGACCATGTGGGGTGGGGATGGGGTAAGGGGGCGTGGGGTGACCCCACGGACACTGTGGGGTGGGGGGCAGCGGTGTGGGGGTGACCCCACTGACCCCACTGACCATGTGGGGTGGGGGTCAGGGGGTGTGGGGTGAGCCCATGGACAGGGTGGGGTGGGGATGGGGTCAGCGGTGTGGGGTGACCCCACGGACACTGTGGGGTGGGGGTCAGTGGGGTGGGGTGACCCTACTGACCATGCGGGGTGGGGGGCAGTGGTGTGGGGTGACCCCACGGACACTGTGGGTGGGGGGCAGTGGTGTGGGGTGACCCCATGGACACTGTGGGGTGGGGATGGGTCAGGGGGCCTGGAGTGACCCTGTGGGCGGGGATGGGGTCAGGGGGGCCTGGAGTGACCCTATGGACCCTGTGGGGTGGGGATGGGGTCAGGGGACCTGGAGTGACCCTGTGGGGTGGGGATGGGGTCAGGGGGGCCTGGAGTGACCCCGCTGATCCTGTGGGGTGGGATGGGGTCAGGGGGCCTGGAGTGACCCTGTGGGGGCGGGGATGGGGTCAGGGGGGCCTGGAGTGACCCTATGGACCCTGTGGGGTGGGATGGGGTCAGGGGGGCCTGGAGTGACCCTATGGACCCTGTGGGGTGGGGATGGGGTCAGGGGGGCCTGGAGTGACCCTCTGGACCCTGTGGGGTGGGGATGGGGTCAGGGGCCTGGAGTGACCCTGCTGATCCTGTGGGGGTGGGGATGGGGTCAGGGGGCCTGGAGTGACCCTGTGGGGCAGGGATGGGGTCAGGGGGGCCTGGAGTGACCCTGTGGACCCTGTGGGGTGGGGATGGGGTCAGGGGGCCTGGAGTGACCCTGCGTGGTGGGTATGGGGCCAGGGGGGCCTGGAGTGACCCTGTGGACCCTGTGGGGTGGGGATGGGGTCAGAGGGCCTGGAGTGACCCTGTGGGGTGGGGATGGGGTCAGGGGGGCCTGGAGTGACCCTGTGGGGTGGGGATGGGGTCAGGGGGCCTGGAGTGACCCTGTGGGGTGGGGATGGGGTCAGGGGGGCCTGGAGTGACCCCGCTGATCCTGTGGGGGCGGGGATGGGGTCAGGGGGCCTGGAGTGACCCTGTGGGGCGGGGATGGGGTCAGGGGGGCCTGGAGTGACCCTATGGACCTGTGGGGGTGGGGATGGGGTCAGGGGGGCCTGGAGTGACCCTATGGACCCTGTGGGGTGGGGATGGGGTCAGGGGGGCCTGGAGTGACCCTGTGGGGTGGGGATGGGGTCAGGGGGGCCTGGAGTGACCCTATGGACCCTGTGGGGTGGGGATGGGGTCAGGGGGGCCTGGAGTGACCCTCTGGGGTGGGGATGGGGTCAGGGGGGCCTGGAGTGACCCTATGGACCCTGTGGGGTGGGGACGGGGCCGTACCCGGCCGTAGATCTCCCCCTTCCACCAGCCGGGGTGACCCTTCTTGCTGAGGACACGGACGATGTCCCCTTCCCGCAGCGACAGCTCCGTCCGGTCCCGGGCGCTGAAGTCGTAGCGGGCCTTGGCCGAGCCGAAACTGCGGATGGCACCTGGGGCCAGACGGACAGAGGGACAGAGAGGGGACAGAGAGGGGACAGAGGGACAGAGGGACAGAGGGGACAGAGGGACAGAGGGACAGAGAGGGACAGAGGGACAGAGGGACAGAGAGGGGACAGAGAGGGACAGAGGGACAGAGGGACAGAGGGACAGAGGGGACAGAGAGGGACAGAGGGACAGAGGGGACAGAGAGGGGACAGAGGGACAGAGGGACAGAGGGGACAGAGAGGGGACAGAGAGGAGACAGAGGGACAGAGAGGGGACAGAGGGACAGAGGGACAGAGGGACAGAGGGGACAGAGGGACAGAGGGACAGAGAGGGGACAGAGAGGGACAGAGGGACAGAGGGACAGAGGGACAGAGAGGGGACAGAGGGACAGAGAGGGGACAGAGAGGGACAGAGGGACAGAGGGACAGAGGGACAGAGAGGGACAGAGAGGGGACAGAGAGGGACAGAGAGGGGACAGAGGGACAGAGGGACAGAGGGACAGAGAGGGACAGAGGGACAGAGAGGGACAGAGGGACAGGGAGGGGACAGAGAGGGACAGAGGGACAGAGGGACAGAGAGGGACAGAGGGACAGGGAGGGGACAGAGAGGGGACAGAGAGGGACCGAGGGACAGAGAGGGGACAGAGGGACAGAGGGACAGAGGGGACAGAGGGACAGAGGGACAGAGAGGGGACAGAGGGACAGAGAGGGGACAGAGAGGGACAGAGGGACAGAGAGGGACAGAGGGACAGAGAGGGGACAGAGAGGGACAGAGGGACAGAGGGACAGAGGGACAGAGAGGGACAGAGGGACAGGGAGGGGACAGAGGGACAGAGAGGGGACAGAGGGACAGAGGGACAGAGGGACAGAGGGACAGAGGGACAGAGGGGACACGGTGAAATCCCCAATTCCAACCCCAAACTCTCCCGGCCCTGCTCAAGCTGAAGCTGTGGGTGGCACCAGGGGACAGAGACCCCCTCAGTGTCACCCCACAGCCCCCAGGAACCCCAAAATCCCCACTCAGGGTCATCCCATAACCCCCAGGCCCCCCCAAATCCTCCTGTGGCCACCCCAGAACCCCCAGGAACCCCAAAATCCCCACTCAGGGTCGCCCCAAATCCCCCAGGATCCCCAAAATCCCCACTCAGGGTCACCCCAAATCCCCCAGGATCCCCAAAATCCCCACCAGGGTCACCCCATAACTCTCAGGACCCCCAAAATTCCCCTCAGGGTCACCCCACAACCCCCAGGACCCCCCAAATCCTCCCCTGGCCACCCCATAACTCCCAGGAACCCCAAAATCCCCACTCAGGGTCACCCCACAACCCCCAGGAACCCCAAAGTTCCCCCTCAGGGTCACCCCACAACCCCCAGGAACCCCCAAATCCCCCCTCAGGGTCACCCCATAACTCCCAGGAACCCCAAATTCCCCCTCAGGGTCACCCCACAACCCCCAGGCCCCCCAAATCCCCCCTCAGGGTCACCCCACAACCCCCAGGCCCCACGAGATGTGCGACCCCACCGTCCCCACCCCAATATTTGCCCCCTCCCCAACCCCGTACCGGGGTTTTGGGGTCCCAGGCGGCTCTCGGGGTCCCTGTAGGGCACGGCCAGGGTCGTGTCCAGCGCCTTGAAACAATCCCGGAGAGAATTCCGCTGGTAGAACTCCACCAGCTCCTGCCGGGACCCCAAAAACGGGATCAGTGACCCCAAAAAACCCCCTGAGGGGATCAGCGACCCCAAAACCGCCCTAAGAAGGAGCAGTGACCCCAAAACCTCCCCAGAGCGGATCAGCGACCCCAAAACCCCCCCTGAGGGGATCAGCGACCCCAAAAACCCCCGAGAGGGGGATCAGCAACCCCAAAAATCCCCCAGAAGGGGATCAGCGACCCCAAAACCCCCCCAGAAGGGATCAGTGACCCCAAAAACCGCCCCTGAAGGGATCAGTGACCCCCAAGACCGCCCTAAGAAGGAGCAGTGACCCCAAAACCACCCCAGAGGGGATCAGTGACCCCAAAACCATCCCAGAGGGGATCAGAGACCCCAAAACCCCCCCCCCGGAAGGGATCAGTGACCCCAAAAACTGCCCTGAGGGGGATCAGAGACCCCCCAAACCCCCCCTGAAGAGATCAGTGACCCTAAAACCCCCTCAGAAGGGATCAGAGACCCCAAAAATGCCCCTGAGAAGGAGCAGTGACCCCAAAACCTCCCCAGAGGGGATCAGTGACCCCAAAACCCCCCTGAAGGGATCAGTGACCCTAAAACCGCCCCAGAGGGGATCAGTGACCCCAAAACCCCCCAGAAGGGGATCAGTGACCCCAAAACCCCCCTGAGAAGGAGCAGTGACCCCAAAACCACCCCAGAGGGGATCAGTGACCCCAAAACCGACCGAGAGGGGATCAGTGACCCCAAAACCCCCCTGAGAAGGAGCAGTGATCCCAAAACCACCCAGAGGGGATCGGTGACCCCCAAAACCCCCCTGAGAAGGAGCAGTGACCCCAAAACCACCCCAGAGGGGATCGGCGACCCCAAAACCGCCCGAGAGGGGATCAGTGACCCCAAAAACCGCCCCTGAAGGGATCAGTGACCCCAAAACCCCCCTGAGAAGGAGCAGTGACCCCAAAACCACCCCAGAGGGGATCAGTGACCCCAAAACCGCCCCAGAGGGGATCAGTGACCCCAAAACCCCCCCTGAAGGGATCAGACACCCCAAAAACCACCTTGAAGGGATCAGCGACCCCAAAACCGCCCCAGAGGGAATCAGTGACCCCAAAAACCCCCCTGAGAAGGAGCAGTGACCCCAAAACCGCCCTGAAGGGGTCAGTGACCCCAAAACCGCCCCCTGAAGGGATCAGTGACCCTAAAACAGCCCCAGAGGGGATCAGTGACCCCAAAACGTCCCCAGAAGGGATCAGTGACCCCAAGGCCCCTCTGAGGGGGATCAGAGACCCCAAAACCACCCCAGACGGATCAGAGACCCCAAAAATGCCCCTGAGGGGATCAGTGACCCCAAAACCGCCCCCAGGGAGGATTTGGGGGATCCTTGGGAGTTATGGGGTGACCCTGAGGATGATTTTGGGGGGTCCTGGGGGTTATGGGGTGACCCTGAGAGGGGATTTTGGGTTCCTGGGAGGGCTGGGGAAGGATTTGGAGGATCCTGAGGGTTATGGGGTGACCCTGATGGGGGGTTTGGGGGTCCTGAGAGTTATAGGGTGACCTTGAGTATGATTTTGTGGGGTCCTGGGGGTTATGGGGTGACCCTGAGAGGGGATTTGGGGTTCCTGGGAGGGCTGGGGAAGGATTTGGGGCACCCAGAGGGTTATGGGGTGACCCTGAGGATGATTTTGGGGGTTCCTGAGGGTTATGGGGTGACCTTGAGAGGGGATTTGGGGGGTCCTGGGTGTTATGGGGTGACCCTGATGGGGGGTTTGGGGATCCTGAGGGTTATGGGGTGACCCTGAGAGGGGAATTTGGGGTTCCTGGGAGGGCTGGGGAAGGATTTGGGGTCTCCTGGGAGTTAAGGGGTGACCCTAAGGAAGGATTTGGGGTCTCCTGGGAGTTATGGGGTGACCCCAAGGACGGATTTGGGCTTGCCGGGATTTCTGGGACATCCCCCCAAGAAGCTTTTGGGGTCGCGCTCTCACCACCAGCCCCTTGAAGGCCTTTTCTCGGTGACCCTATAGAGCCCCTCGCTCGCCGTCACCTTGATGGGAATGTGGGGGGTCCTGGGGGTGATGGGGTGACCCTGAGAGGGGATTTTGGGGGTCCTGAGGGTTATGGGGTGACCCTGAGAGGGGATTTTGGGGATCCTGGGAGGGCTGGGGAAGGATTTGGGGCACCCAGAGGGTTATGGGGTGACCCTGAGGATGATTTTGGGGGTTCCTGAGGGTTATGGGGTGACCTTGAGAGGGGATTTGGGGGGTCCTGGGTGTTATGGGGTGACCCTGATGGGGGGTTTGGGGCTTCTGGGGGTTATGGGGTGACCCTAAGGAAGGATTTTGGGGTTCCTGGGTGTTATGGGGTGACCCTGAGAGGGGATTTGGGGTTCCTGGGAAGGCTGGGGAAGGATTTGGGGTCTCCTGGGAGTTAAGGGGTGACCCTAAGGAAGGATTTGGGGTCTCCTGGGAGTTATGGGGTGACCCCAAGGACGGATTTGGCCTTGCCGGGATTTCTGGGACATCCCCCCAAGAAGCTTTTGGGGTCGCGCTCTCACCACCAGCCCCTTGAAGGCCTTTTCTCAGTGACCCTATAGAGCCCCTCGCTCGCCGTCACCTTGATGGGAATTTGGGGGTTCCTGGGGGTTATGGGGTGACCCTGAGAGGGGATTTGGGGTTCCTGGGAGGGCTGGGGAAGGATTTGGGGCACCCTGAGGTTTATGGGGTGACCCTGACGATGATTTTGGGGGTGTTGGGTGTTATGGGGTGACCCTGATGGGGGGTTTGGGGCTCCTGGGGGTTTTGGGGTGACCCTGAGAGGGGATTTGGGGTTCCTGGAAGGGTTGGGGAAGGATTTGGGGTCTCCTGGGGGTTATGGGGTGACCCTAAGGAAGGATTTGGGGTCTCCTGGGAGTTATGGGATGACCCTGAGAGGGGATTTGGGGGATCCTGGGTGCTATGGGGTGACCTTAAGGAAGGATTTGGGGGTCAGGAGGGTTATGGGGTGACCCTGAGGATGATTTTGGGGGTTCTAGGACTTATGGGGTGACCCTGAGAGGGGATTTGGGCTTCCTGGGAAGGCTGGGGAAGGATTTGGGGTCTCCTGGGAGTTATGGGGTGACCCTGAGAGGGGATTTTGGGGATCCTGGGAGGGCTGGGGAAGGATTTGGGGGATGCTGGGAGTTATGGGGTGACCCTGAGAGGGGATTTGGGGAGTCCTGGGAGTTATGGGGTGACCCTGATGGGGGGGTTTGGGGCTTCTGGGGGTTATGGGGTGACCCTAAGGAAGGATTTTGGGGTTCCTGAGTGTTATGGGGTGACCCTGAGAGGGGATTTGGGGTTCCTGGGAGGGTTGGGGAAGGATTTGGGGTCTCCTGGGAGTTAAGGGGTGACCCTAAGGAAGGATTTGGGGTCTCCTGGGAGTTATGGGGTGACCCTGAGGACGGATTTGGGCTTGCCGGGATTTCTGGGACGTCCCCCCAAGAAGCTTTTGGGGTCGCGCTCTCACCACCAGCCCCTTGAAGGCCTTTTCTCGGTGACCCTATAGAGCCCCTCGCTCGCCGTCACCTTGATGGGAATTTGGGGGGTCCTGGGGGTGATGGGGTGACCCTGAGAGGGGATTTTGGGGATCCTGAGGGTTATGGGGTGACCCTAAGGAAGGATTTTGGGTCTCCTGAGGGTTATGGGGTGACCCTGAGAGGGGATTTTGGGTTCCTGGGAGGGCTGGGGAAGGATTTGGAGGATCCTGGGGGTTATGGGGTGACCCTGATGGGGGGTTTGGGGGTCCTGAGGGTTATAGGGTGACCTTGAGTATGATTTTGAGGGGTCCTGGGGGTTATGGGGTGACCCTGAAAGGGGATTTGGGGTTCCTGGAGGGGCTGGGGAAGGATTTGGGGGATGCTGGGGGTTATGGGGTGACCCTGAGGATGATTTTGGGGGTTCCTGAGGGTTATGGGGTGACCTTGAGAGGGGATTTGGGGGGTCCTGGGTGTTATGGGGTGACCCTGATGGGGGGTTTGGGGATCCTGAGGGTTATGGGGTGACCCTGAGAGGGGATTTGGGGTTCCTGGGAGGGTTGGGGAAGGATTTTGGGGAGTCCTGGGAAATATGGGGTGACCCTGAGAGGGGATTTGGGGTCTCCTGGGAGTTATAGGGTGACCCTGAGGACGGATTTGGCCTTGCCGGGATTTCTGGGACGTCCCCCCAAGAAGCTTTTGGGGTCGCGCTCTCACCACCAGCCCCTTGAAGGCCTTTTTCTCGGTGACCCTATAGAGCCCCTCGCTCGCCGTCACCTTGATGGGAATTTGGGGGGTCCTGGGGGTTATGGGGTGACCCTGAGAGGGGATTTTGGGGGTCCTGGGGGTTATGGGGTGACCCTGAGAGGGGATTTGGGGTTCCTGGGAGGGCTGGGGAAGGATTTGGGGCACCCTGAGGTTTATGGGGTGACCCTGACGATGATTTTGGGGGTGTTGGGTGTTATGGGGTGACCCTGAGAGGGGATTTTGGGGAGTCCTGGGAAATATGGGGTGACCCTGAGAGGGGATTTGGGGTCTCCTGGGAGTTATGGGGTGACCCCGAGGACGGATTTGGCCTTGCCGGGATTTCTGGGACATCCCCCCAAGAAGCTTTTGGGGTCGCGCTCTCACCACCAGCCCCTTGAAGGCCTTTTTCTCGGTGACCCTATAGAGCCCCTCGCTCGCCGTCACCTTGATGTGCTTCACCTCGCCGCGGTACCTGCCACACCCGCGGGGATTTTGGGGGGGGGGGGTCACCTGGGGGCTACTTTTGGGGTGTCCCCTTGACCCCAAAAGCGGCCCCGGTCCCTACTTGAGGCTGATGGCGAAGTCGGCGGGGTCCTTGAGGCGCTGGCGCACCAGGAAGGCGCCGTCGGAGCGGGGGGACAGCGCCCGCTCGGCCCCCGCCCGCTCCAGGGCACCCCCGAACCTGCGAGGGGGTGACCCCAAAAAATGGCACCGGGCAACCCCAGAGGAAAAAGGGGTTTGGGTGGGGGTGGGGGTGGGAAAGATTTTGGAGGGGTGCCAAGGGAGGATTTGGGGGTTGTTTGGGGGAGGATTTGGGAGTTTGGGGAGGATTTGGGGGTTCGAGGGAGGATTTGGGGTACCAGAGGGGGATTTGGGGGTTTGAGGGAGGATTTGGGGTCCCAGGAGAGGATTTGGGGGTGTTTGGGGGAGGATTTGGGAGTTTGGGGAGGATTTGGGGGTTTGAGGGAGGATTTGGGGTACCAGAGGGGGATTTGGGGTCCCAGGGAAGGATTTGGGGTCCTAGGTGAGGATTTGGGGGTTTGAGGGAGGATTTGGGGTCCCAGGAGAGGATTTGGGGGTGTTTGGGGGAGGATTTGGGAGTTTGGGGAGGATTTGGGGGTTTGAGGGAGGATTTGGGGTCCCAGGAGAGGATTTGGGGGTGTTTGGGGGAGGATTTGGGAGTTTGGGGAGGATTTGGGGGTTCGAGGGAGGATTTGGGGTCACCGGAGAGGATTTGGGGGGTGTTTGGGGGAGGATTTGGGAGTTTGGGGAGGATTTGGGGTACCAGAGGGGGATTTGGGGTCCCAGGTGAGGATTTGGGGTCCTAGGTGAGGATTTGGGGGTTTGAGGGAGGATTTGGGGTCCCAGGAGAGGATTTGGGGGTGTTTGGGGGAGGATTTGGGAGTTTGGGGAGGATTTGGGGGTTCGAGGGAGGATTTGGGGTACCAGAGGGGGATTTGGGGTCACAGGAGAGGATTTGGGGTCCTAGGTGAGGATTTGGGGGTTTGAGGGAGGATTTGGGGTCCCAGGAGAGGATTTGGGGGTGTTTGGGGGAGGATTTGGGAGTTTGGGGAGGATTTGGGGGTTCGAGGGAGGATTTGGGGTACCAGAGGGGGATTTGGGGTCCCAGGGAAGGATTTGGGGTCCCAGGAGAGGATTTGGGGGTGTTTGGGGGAGGATTTGGGAGTTTGGGGAGGATTTGGGGGTTCGAGGGAGGATTTGGGGTCACCGGAGAGGATTTGGGGGGTGTTTGGGGGAGGATTTGGGAGTTTGGGGAGGATTTGGGGTACCAGAGGGGGATTTGGGGTCCCAGGTGAGGATTTGGGGTCCTAGGTGAGGATTTGGGGGTTTGAGGGAGGATTTGGGGTCCCAGGAGAGGATTTGGGGGTGTTTGGGGGAGGATTTGGGAGTTTGGGGAGGATTTGGGGGTTCGAGGGAGGATTTGGGGTACCAGAGGGGGATTTGGGGTCACAGGAGAGGATTTGGGGTCCTAGGTGAGGATTTGGGGGTTTGAGGGAGGATTTGGGGTCCCAGGAGAGGATTTGGGGGTGTTTGGGGGAGGATTTGGGAGTTTGGGGAGGATTTGGGGTACCAGAGGGGGATTTGGGGTCCCAGGTGAGGATTTGGGGGTTTGAAGGAGGATTTGGGGTCCCAGGTGAGGATTTGGGGGTTCGAGGAAGGATTTGGGGTCCCAGCAGGGGATTTGGGCTCACCGGAGAGGATTTGGGGGTTTGAGGGAGGATTTGGGGGTCCCAGGTGAGGATTTGGGGGTTCGAGGAAGGATTTGGGGTCCCAGGAGAGGATTTGGGGTCCCAGGAGAGGATTTGGGGGTTTGAGGGAGGATTTGGGGTACCAGAGGGAGATTTGGGGTCACAGGAGAGGATTTGGGGTCCCAGAGGAGAATTTTGGGGTCCCACGGAAGGGTTTGGGGTCACAGTGGGGGATTTGGGGTCATAGAGGGGGATTTGGGGGGTTCAGGGGAGGATTTGGGGTCCCAGAGGAGAATTGGGGGTCCCAGGGAAGGGTTTGGGGTTCCAGGGAGAATTTGGGGGGTTCCAGAGGAGGATTTGGGGTCCCAGGGAAAGATTTGGGGAGTTCAGGGGAGGATTTGGGAGTTCGGGGAGGATTTGGGGTCCCACGGAAGGATTTGGGGGTCCCAGAGGAGGATTTGGGGGTCTCAGGGGAAGCTTTGGGGTCACAGAGGGGGATTGGGGGTCCCGGGGAGAATTTGGGGTCCCAGAGGAGAATTTGGGGGTCCCACGGGAGGATTTGGGGGTCTCAGGGGAGGATGTGGGGTCACAGAGAAGAATTTGGGGGGTTCGGGGGAGGATTTGAGGGTCTCAGGGGGGATTTTGGGGTCCCAGGGGAGGATTTGGGCTCCCAAGGAAGAATTTGGGGGTCTCAGGAAGAATTTGGGGGTCCCAGGGGAGGATTTGGGGGTCCCGGGGAGGATTTGGGGTCCCACGGGAGAATTTGGGGCTCCCAGAGGAGAATTTGGAGGTCCCAGGGAGAATTTGGGGGTCCCAGAGGAGGATTTGTGGGTCTCAGGGGAAGATTTGGGTTCCCAGGGAGAATGTGGGGTTCCAGGAAAGGATTTGGGGGGTTCCGGGGAGGATTTGGGGTTCTCAGGGGGGATTTTGGGGTCCCAGGGGAGGATTTGGGGGTCCCAGAGGAGGATTTGGGGGTCTCAGGGGAAGCTTTGGGGTCACAGAGGGGGATTTGGGGTCCCGGGGAGAATTTGGGGGTTCCAGAGGAGGATTTGGGGGTCCCAGAGGAGAATCTGGGGGTCTCAGGGGAGAATTTGGGGTCCCAGGGGAGAATTTTGGGGTCCCAGGGGAGAATTTTGGGGTCCCAGGGAAGGATTTTGGGGTCTCAGGGAAGAATTTGGGGTCCCACCACCGACCAGGGGTACACGGACAGATCCGGCAGCGGCACCTGAGGGGGGGAGAGGGGGAGGAGCAGAATTTAGGGGAGGGTCCAGATGAGACCCCCCCCGCCCCCTCCTTCCCTGAGATCCCAAAGCCCCCTCCCCAAATCCCCCGGGACCCCCCCTCAAAGATTTTTTTGGGGGGGTTTTTGAGGGGTTTTGGGGAGGTTTTTGGGGTCCCCAAACTCACGGCCACGAAGGGTCTGACGGCGCTGCTGGGGAACCAGCCCAGTTCCCCGCTGGCCACGTTTCGGCCCTGGGGGGGCGAAATTTGGGGGGTCCAGGGGGGTGTCCCGAGACCCCCGGGGGGGTGGGAAAGACCCTGAGGGGTCCCCCGAGAGCCCCCCAGGAATGGGGAAGGATCCTGAGGGTCCCTCCTGGCCCTGGGGGTCCCCATCCCCCGCCCAGACCCCATTTCCCATTGCGGGGGTCCCGGCCCCAACATTGGGGTCCCACCCAACCCTGGGGGTCCCATCCCCATCTCGCAGGTCCCGACCCCACCCTGAGGGTCCCAACCCCATTTCGGGGGTCCCATCCCCACCCCAAGGGTCCCATCCTCATTTCAGGGGTCCCGTCCCCATTTCAGGGGTCCCACCCCCACCCTGGGGGTCCCATCCCCATCTCGAAGGTCCCATCCCCATTTCAGGGGTTCCGTCCCCATTTCAGGGGTCCCACCCCCACCCTGAGGGTCCTAATCCCACCCCGGGGGTCCCATCCTCACCTCAGGGGTCCCACCCAACCCTGGGGGTCCCATTCCCATCTCGCAGGTCCCATCCTCACCTCGGGGGTCCCATCCCCACCCCGGGGTTCCCATTCCCACCCTGAGGGTCCCATCCCCATTTCAGGTGTCCCACCCCCTCCCCGGGGGTCCCACCCTCACCCCGGGGCTCCCATCCCCACCCTGGAGGTCCCACCCCCTTTTCAGGGGTCCCATCCCCATTTCAGGGGTCCCACCCCCACCCCCGGGTTCCCATCCCCACCCCGGGGGTCCCAACCCCATTTCAGGGGTCCCACCCCCACCTTGGGGGTCCCAACCCCACCCCGGAGGTTCCCATTCCCACCCTGAGAGTCCCATCCCCATTTCAGGGGTCCCACCCCCACCTTGGGGGTCCCGCTCCCACCCCAGGGTTCCCATTCCCACCCTGGACGTCCCATTCCCATTTCAGGGGTCCCACCCCCACCCCGGGGGTCCCATTCCCATTTCAGGGGTCCCAACCCCACCCCGGGGGTCCCATCCCCATCTCGCAGGTCCCATTCCCATTTCAGGGGTCCCACCCCCCTCCTTGGAGGTCCCGTTCCCACCCCGGGGGTCCCATCCCCATTTCAGAGGTCCCATCCCCATTTTAGGGGTCCCAACCCCACCCCGGGGGTCCCATCCCCATCTCGCAGGTCCCATCCCCATTTCAGGGGTCCCATCCCCACCCCGGGGCTCCCATCCCCACCCTGGAGGTCCCATCCCCATTTCAGGGGTCCAATCCCCACCCCGAGGTTCCCATCCCCATTTCAGGGGTCCCACCCCCACCCCGGGGGTCCCACCCTCACCCCGGGGGTCCCGTCCCGCCCCCCGGGGTGCCCACCCCGCCCCCCATCCCCCCACCTGCCACCAGAGCTCCTCGGCCTCGGCCACCGTGACCTCGACGACGTCGCCGGGGCTGAGGCGCAGGGGGGGGGCCAGGACCCCCGGCGGGGGGGGCACCCCGCTGTAGGGCTGGGTGCTCTCCATTTTGGGGAGCCCTGGGGGCGGGGGGGGCCAAGGGGTGAACCCCGAGTGTGGAGCCAGCCCCCCCCCACCCACCACGGGACCCCCAAAAATGGACTGGGGGGCGTCAAAAACCCCCTGAGACCCCCCAAAATGGACTGGGGGGGGTCAAAAACCCTCTGAGACCCCCAAAAATGGACTGGGGGGCGTCAAAAACCCCCTGAGACCCCCCAAAATGGACTGGGGGGGGCAAAAACCCCCTGAGACCCCAAAAATGGACTGGGGGGGGGGTCAAAAACCCTCTGAGACCCCCCCAAAATGGACTGGGGGGGTCAAAACTCCCCAAG
Source organism: Cyanocitta stelleri (assembly GCA_026167965.1). Lineage (NCBI taxonomy): Eukaryota > Metazoa > Chordata > Aves > Passeriformes > Corvidae > Cyanocitta > Cyanocitta stelleri. The sequence continues at coordinate 183,463 of JANXIP010000169.1, forward strand.
AACCCCAAATTTGAATTGGGGGAGGGGTCATATCCCCCTAAAAGGACCCCCCCAAATCTGCCCCGGGGGATGTCGGGACCCCCCAAATTTGAATTGAGGGGGTCAGATCCCCCCAAGGACCCCCCAAATTTAAATTGGGGGGTCAGATCCCCCCCCAAGGACCCCCAAAATCCGGCCCGGGGGGGTCAAATCCCCCCCAAGGACCCCCCAAATTTGAATTGAGGGGGTCAGATCCCCCCAAGGACCCCCCAAATTTAAATTGGGGGGACAGATCCCCCCCAAGGACCCCCCAAATTTGAATTGAGGGGCTCAGATCCCCCCCAAGGACCCCCCGAATCTTCGCCGGGGGGGTCAGACCCCCCAAATTTGAATTGGGGGGGGTCAGATCCCCCAAGGACCCCCAAAATTTGAATTAGGGGGGTCAAATCCCCCCCAAGGACCCCCCAAATCTGCCCCGGGGGGTGTCGGGATCCCCCAGATTTGAATGGGGGGGTCAGATCCCCCCAAGGACCCCCCAAATTTGAACTGGGGAGGGGTCAGATCCCCCAAATTTGAATTGAGGGGGTCAGATCCCCTCCAAGGACCCCCCGAATTTGCATGGGGGGGGGTCAGATCCCCCCCAAGGACCCCCCAAATTTGAATTGGAGGCTCAGATCCCCCCAAGGACCCCCCCAAATCTGCCCCGGGGGGGGTCAGATCCCCCCCAAGGACCCCCCAAATTTAAATTGGGGGATCAGATCCCCCCAAGACCCCCCAAATTTAAATTGGGGGATCAGATCCCCCCAAGGGCCCCCCCAAATCTTCCCCGGGGGGGGTCAGACCCCCCCAAATTCCTCACCCAGCTCCCCCCGTTTCTTGTCGGGTCCCGGCCGCTGCGATTTGTTCTGGGGGGGGGAGGGGAACGAGACCCCCGTGAGTGGGGAGGGGGGAATTGGGGGGGGGTTTTGGGGGGGCCGGGACCCCCCCAGGGACCCCCTCGGGAACCCCCAAGGGCCCCCCCCCCAAAAAAAATCCGGGGATTTCAGCCCGTTCGGAGCCGTTTTCCCGGTTTTTGGTACCTTCCTGGGGCCGGAGCCGGGATCTGGGGGGAAAAAGGACTCGTTAGTGGGGGCTAATTAGCGCTTTAATTAATTAATTAATTATGGCGTAATTAGCCCGTCATTAATTATTAATGGGTAATTAGCTCACTCCTTAATTAATGATGGGGTAATTAGCCCACCCCTCAATTAACGATGGGGTAGTTAGCCCATCCCCTAATTATTAACGGATAATTAGCCCACCTCTTAATTAATAATGGGGAAATTAGCCCATTCCCTAATTATTGATGGGTAATTAGCCCACCTCTCAATTAACGATGGGGTAATTAGTCCATCCCCTAATTATTAATGGATAATTAGCCTACCCCTCAATTAACGATGGGGTAATTAGTCCATCCCCTAATTATTAATGGGTAATTAGCCCACCTCTCAATTAATGATGGGGTAATTAGTCTATCCCCTAATTATCAATGGGTAATTAGCCCACTCCTTAATTAACGATGGGGTAGTTAGCCCATCCCCTAATTATTAATGGATAATTAGCCCATCCCTTAATTAACGATGGGGTAATTAATCCATCCCTAATTATTAATGGGTAATTAGCCCACTCCTTAATTAATGATGGGGTAATTAGCCCATTCCCTAATTATTGATGGGTAATTAGCCCACCCCTTAATTAACGATGGGTTAGTTAGCCCATCCCCTAATTATTAATGGGTAATTAGCCCACCCCTTAATTAATGATGGCGTAAATAATTCGTGTTCTTATTAATGATATGGTGATTAGTCCCTGCCTTAATTAGTAATGGGGTAATTACAGCTTCTCTTAATTAATTATGGGGTAATTAAGTCCTCTCCTGATTAAGAATAGGGTAATTAGTCCCTTTCCTATTTAATGCTGGAGCCAATCAGAGCTGGGGTAATTAGCCTCTGCCCTAATTAATTATGGAGTAATTAGCCCCTCCCCTAATTAATGATGGAGGTAATTGAAACCGCCTCTAATTAATGATGGGGCTAATTGTCCCCTCCCTTAATTAATCCTGGTGCTTATTAATGCCTGCTGTAATTAACGATGGCATTCATTAACCTGTCCTCTAATTAATGCTGCGGTAATTAGCAGCCCACGGGTGACCTCTGTCAGCCATCTTGTATCCCACAATGCCCTGCACCGGCTCAGCCATCTTGTATCCCATAATACTCAGTGGCATCCATTTTGTATCTGATAATACTCAGTGTCAGCCATTTTGTATCCCACAGTGCCCTGAGCAGTGTCAGCCATCTTGTATCCCATAATGCCCTGTGCTCTGTTGGCCATCTTGTATCTCATAATACTCAATGGCAGCCATCTTGTATCCCACAATGCCCTGCGCTGTGTCAGCCATCTTGTATATGATAAGACTCAGTGTCAGCCATTTTGTATCCCATAATGCCCTATTCCATGTCAGCCATCTTGTATACAATAATACTCAATGTCAGCCATTTTGTATCCCATAATGCCCTGCGTTGTGTCAGCCATCTTGTATCTGATAATACTCAGTGCCAGCCACTTTGTATCCCACAATGCCCTGCGCTGTCTGCCATCTTGTATCCCATAATACTCAATGGCAGCCATCTTGTATCTCATAATACTCAATGGCAGCCATCTTGCATCCCACAATGCCCTGCGCTGTGTCTGCCATCTTGTATCCCATAATACTCAATGGCAGCCATCTTGCATCCCACAATGCCCTGTGCTGTGTCAGCCATCTTGTATCCCGCAATGCTCAGTGTCAGCCATCTTGTATCCCATGATGCCCCACTCTCCCCATCCCACTTAACCCCATCCCCAGCCCATTTCCTCTCCATGTCCCCTCCCCCAATCTCACAATGCCCCTTCCCAATCCCAAAATGCCCCTCCCCAATCCCAAAATGCCCCTCCCCATCCCACAATGCCCCTCCCCAATCCCATGATGCCCCTCACCAGTTCCGGCCTTCCCGCAGGTCCCCACCCGCCCCAGGCACTCCTTGTGGGCGGGGGCCCGGCAGCGGCTGCAGCGATAGCCCTGGTAGAAGGTGCCCCTGGGGACACGGGGGGGACACGGGGTCACGGCCACAGGGGACACCACCAGCCGTGCCCCACACCCACCTGAGCCCACCCAGGAGTGACCAATCCACAACCCATCTGGATCTTGGGCCAGGTTGGTCCCACTGGGATCATTCAACCTGGAGGGTCCAACCTTGACCTTGACCAAATCCACCTTGGCTTCGATCTCCAAGCAACCCTTGACCCACCTTGGTCTTGACCCAACCCTTGACCCACCCTGATCTCCAACCAACCTTGATCCACCCAGCCTTGGCTCACCTTGACCTCCAGCCAACTTTTGACCCACTTTGGCCTTCACCCAGCCTTGACCAACCTTGTCCTCCACTCAACCATTGACCCACCTTGGCCTCCATCCCAACCCTTGATCCATCTTGAGCTCCAACCAACCTCTGAATCACTTTGATCTTGACCCACTTCATTGACATCCATTCAACCCTTGACCCACCTTGGTCTTGACCAAACCCTTGACCCCCACCCTGATCTCCAACCAACCTTGACCCACCTTGACCCCTTGAACTCCACCCAACCTTGACTCACCTTGACCTCCATCCAGCTCTTGACCCACTTTGGCCTTCACCCAACCTTGACCAACCTTGTCCTCCACTCAACAATTGACCCACCTTGGCCTCCACCCCAAGCCTTGACCCACCCTGATCTCCAACCAACCTTGACCCACCTTGACCCCTTGAACTCCACCCAACCTTGACCCACCTTGACCTCCACCCAACTCTTGACCCACCTTAACCTCCAACCAACTCTTGACCCACCTTGGTGTCCAACCAAACTTAACCCACCTTGACCCCTTGACCTCCACTCAATCCCTGACCCACTTTGACCTCCAGCCTTGACCCAACCTGGTCTTGACCTGTCTTGTTTTCATCCACTCCACCGTGACCCACCTTGACCCCTTGACCTCCAACCAACCCTTGACCCACCTTGGAGCCACTCAAAGCTTGACCCCCAAGAAGCTCCTTGACCCCCCCAGCCTTTAACCCACCCAAGGCTTGACCCATCCTGACCCAACCCACCCCCTCCATCACCAACTCCCACCTTGACCCACCCCAGGCTTGATCCTCCTTGACTTCACCACCCCCAAGGGCGTGACCCACCCAGACCTGACCCCACCTCCAAACTCTCCCGAGGCCTCCCCCTCTCCCAGCCCCCCCCGCAGCCCTCCCAGCCTCCCCAGGATGTAATTTCGGGGTCCTACCTCAGCAACATCTGGCAGGCCCTGCAGGACGTGGTGTCCTCAAAGGAGAACATCTGGAACTCGTGTCCGTCAGCCAGGGCGTGCTCGGGGAAGATGTTGGACCTGCCGGACATGGGTTGGAGGGGGACCTGGGTCTGGTGGGGACAAACTGGGCCACCCTGGGACCATCCCGTGGGGCAAGTGTGACCCTTCCATGGGGACAGGGTCACCTACAGGGCCATCTCGAACTGCTCCAGCCACTTCTTCTTCAGCTCGCGCGTCTTGAAGAAGAGCTCGTAGTCCTGCAGCCCAGCCGTGTCCAGCAGCATGAAGGTGTGGGACCACTGTGGGGGTGGGGAGGGGTCAGCCACGCCCCCTGCATTGGTGGCACTGAGGACACTGGGGGTGGCCACACACCCCCCATCCCCAGGGTCACTGAGTGGTGGAGTGTCCACTGGGGATGTGGACACTGGGGTTCACCAGGAACCAGGATCCTGGGATTCACCAGGGAACAGAATGTTGGGATCCACCAGATCTGGACATTTGGGACAACCAGGGACCAGGATCCTGGGATCCACCAAAGAACAGGGTTTTAGGGTCCACCAGGGACCAGGATCTGGGGATCCACCAAAGAAAGGGGTTTTGGGGTCCACCAGGGATCAGGATCTGGAGATCCACCAAAGAATGGGGTTTGGGGTCCACCAGGGACCAGGATCTTGGGATCCACCAAAGAAAAGGGGTTTGGGGTCCACCAAGGACCAGCATCTGAGGATCCACCAAAGAATGGGGTTTGGGGTCTACCAGGGACCAGGATCTGAGGATCCACCAAAGAAAGGGGTTTTGGGGTCCACCAGAGAAGAGGATCTGGGGATCCACCAGGAAACAATGTTGAGGTCCACCAGATGTGGACATTTGGGCCTGCCAGGGACCAGGATCTGGGGATCCACCAGATCTGGATATCAGTGTCCACCAGGAAACAGGATCTTGGGAAACCTGTGTCCATCTGGATCCTTTGGGAAGAGGACACCGGGATCAGAGGGACCGGAACAGTTGGGACCACGAGGGCTCTTTGGAAAGAGAACACTGGAACCATGGGAACTGGACATCTGTGTCCACCAGTGACCAGGATCCTGGGATCCACCAGACCCGGACACTTCTGAGGTCACTGGGAAGAGGTCACTGGGAAGAGGACACTGGGACCACTGGAACCTGGATATTTGGGACCACCAGGCTTTGATGGAGTACCAGACTACACACCTGTGTCCACCTGGGTCCTTTGGGAAGAGGACACTGGGACCAGAGGAACCTGGACACCTGTGTCCACCAGTGACCAGGATCCTGGGATCCACCAGACCCAGACACTTGGGACCACTGGGAACTGGACACTTGGGACCACCAGTGACCAGCATTTTGGGATCCACCAGAGTGGACACCTGTGTCCACCTGGGTCCTTTGGGAAGAGGACACTGGGACCAGAGGGACCTGGACACTGGGGTCCCCCAGGCCCTGATATCTCCATGGTGTTCCCGGTACCTTCTTGCCGTCGCGGGGCCCAAGGCCACCATCCCGCAGTTGGTGGCTCTGCAGGTCCACCACGTCCTTGGTCTCGTAGGAGTCCCCGCGGCGCTTGCAGATGATCAGGGCCTTGTCCAGCAGGAAGCCATACCTGGGGACAGTGGCAGGGGTGGCACCATGTCCCCAAGGCCACCACGTGCTGTGGGGTGTCCCCATCACTGTCCTGGAGTGGCCCTGGCTCCGTGACAGCGGTGTCCCCAAGTGTCCCAGTGTTCCCATTCTTGTGTCCCCAAGGGTGTCCCCAAGGTTGTCCCCATGGGGGTGTCCCTGTTTTCCCATGTTCCCAAGGTGTCCCTCTGTTGTCCCCATGGTATCCTCATGGTGTCCCTGTGTTGTCCCCATTGATGTCCCCCATGTTCCCAGAAGCATCCCCGTGGATGTCCCCATGTCCCCTTGGTGTCCCCAAGGTGTCCCCATATCTCTGTGGTGTCCCTGAGGTGTTCCCAAGGTGGTCCTGAGGTGTCCCCCTGGTGTCCCTATGTCCCTGAGGTTGTCCCCATGGTGTCCTCAGGTGTCCCCAAGTTGTCCCCAGGTGTCCCTCACCCACCTGTCCACCTTGGAGCGTCTCTCGGTGCTGGAGACCTTCAGCTCCCCATCGATCTTGGGGCGCCCGAACTGCGCCAGGGACTGCGGCTGGGAACGGGACACGGGAATGGGATGGGACATCGGGAATGGGACACCAGGAACGGGACACGGGAGTGGGATGGACATTGGGAATGGGACATCAAGAATGGGGCACGGGAACAGGATGCAGGAACAGGATGGACATCAGGAATGGGACACCGGGAACAGGCCACAGGAGTGGGATGGACATTGGGAATGGGACACGGGAACAGGATGGACACTGGGAATGGGACACCGGGAACAGGATGGACATCGGGAATGGGACACCAGGAACGGGACACGGGAAGGGGATGGACATTGGGAATGGGACACCAGGAATGGGACATTGGGAATGGGACACGGAAAGAGGACGGACACTGGGAATGGGACACCAGGAACAGGATGGACATCGGGAATGGGACACAGGAATGGGACACAGGAACAGGATGAACATTGGGAATGGGACAATGGGAAGGGGACATTGGGAATGGGACATGGGAACGGGATGGACATCAGGAATGGGACAAGGGAACAGGACATGGTAATGGGACACGGGAATGGGATGGATATTGGGAATGGGACCACAGGAATGGAACACGGGAATGGGATGGACATCGGGAATGGGACACGGGAACGGGAAGGACATCAGGAATGGGACATCGGGAATGGGACACGGGAGTGGGATGGACATTGGGAATGGGACACGAGGAATGGGACACGGGAGTGGGATGGACATCAGGAATGGGACAGTGGGAATGGGACAGTGGGAATGGGACACGGGAACAGGATGGACATTGGGAACGGGATATTGGGAACAGGATGGACATTGGGAATGGGACACTGGGAATGGGACACCGGGAACAGGACACAGGAGTGGGATGGACATCGGGAACGGGACATGGGAACGGGATGGACATTGGGAATGGGACATCAAGAATGGGACACAGGAAGGGGATGGACATTGGGAATGGGACAACAGGAATGGGACATGAGAGTGGGATGGACATCGGGAATGGGACATTGGAAATGGGACACGGGAAGGGGATGGACATTGGAAATGGGTCGCTGGAATGGGATGGGCATCGGGAATGGGCCAATCATGGGAAGGGGGCATTGGGAATGGGACAGTGGGAATGGGACACCAGGAATGGGACACGGGAACAGGATGGACATCAGGAATGGGACATTGGAAATGGGACACGGGAAGGGGATGGACATTGGAAATGGGTCGCTGGAATGGGATGGGCATCGGGAATGGGCCAATCATGGGAAGGGGGCATTGGGAATGGGACAGTGGGAATGGGACACCAGGAATGGGACACGGGAACAGGATGGACATCAGGAATGGGACAGTGGGAATGGGACACGGGAAGGGGATGGACATTGGGAATGGGACACTGGTAACGGGACACAGGAGCGGAATGGACATTGGGAATGGGACATCGGGAACGGGATGGACATCGGGAATGGGACACATGAATGGGATGGGCAGCGGGAATGGGCCAATCACAGGAAGAGGACATTGGGAATGGGGGGACATTGGGAATGGGACACGGGAACGGGATGGATATCAGGAATGGGACACAGGAATGGGATGGGCAGCGGGAATGGGCCAATCACAGGAAGGGGACATTGGGAATGGGACACCAGGAATGGGACACGGGAAGGGGATGGACATCGGGAATGGGACATCGGGAACAGGATGGACATCGGGAATGGGACACCAGGAATGGGACACGGGAATGGGATGGGCAGCGGGAATGGGCCAGACATCGGGAATGGGACATCGGGAACGGGATGGACATCGGGAATGGGACACAGGAATGGGATGGGCAGCGGGAATGGGCCGGACATCGGGAATGGAACATTGGGAATGGGACAGTGGGAATGGGATGGACATCGGGAATGGGACACTGGTAACGGGACACAGGAGCGGAATGGACATTGGGAATGGGACATCGGGAACAGGATGGACATCGGGAATGGGACACATGAATGGGATTGGCAGTGGGAATGGGCCGGACATCAGGAATAGGCCAATCATGGGAAGGGGACATTGGGAATGGGACACCAGGAATGGGACACGGGAAGGGGATGGACATCGGGAATGGGACACAGGAATGGAATGGGCAGCGGGAATGGGCCGGACATCGGGAATGGAACATTGGGAATGGGACAGTGGGAATGGGATGGACATTGGGAATGGGACACTGGTAACGGGACACAGGAGCGGAATGGACATTGGGAATGGGACATCAGGAACGGGATGGACATCGGGAATGGGACACATGAATGGGATGGGCAGTGGGAATGGGCCAATCACGGGAAGGGGACATTGGGAATGGGGGGACATTGGGAATGGGACACGGGAACGGGATGGACATCGGGAATGGGACACAGGAATGGGATGGGCAGCGGGAATGGGCCGGACATTGGGAATGGGACATCGGGAACGGGATGGACATCGGGAATGGGACACAGGAATGGGATGGGCAGCGGGAATGGGCCAATCACGGGAAGGGGACATTGGGAATGGGACACCAGGAATGGGACACGGGAATGGGATGGACATCAGGAATGGGACACAGGAATGGGATGGACATTGGGAATGGGACACAGGAATGGGATGGGCAGCGGGAATGGGCCAATCACGGGAAGGGGACATTGGGAATGGGACACCAGGAATGGGACACGGGAAGGGGATGGACATCGGGAATGGGACACAGGAATGGGATGGGCAGCGGGAATGGGCCGGACATCGGGAAGGGGACATTGGGAATGGGGGGACATCAGGAATGGGACATGGGAACGGGATGGACATCGGGAATGGGACACCAGGAATGGGACACGGGAATGGGATGGGCAGCGGGAATGGGCCGGACATCGGGAATGGGACATCGGGAACGGGATGGACATCGGGAATGGGACACAGGAATGGGATGGGCAGCGGGAATGGGCTGGACATCGGGAAGGGGACATTGGGAATGGGACACGGGAACAGGATGGACATCGGGAATGGGACACAGGAATGGGATTGGCAGTGGGAATGGACCAATCACGGGAAGGGGACATTGGGAATGGGGGGACATCAGGAATGGGACACCTGGGAGGGGTCCCAAGGGGAGCCTTTGGGGGGTCCTGGGGGGTCCTCACCATGCTGTGCAGGCAGAGCCGGACACTGGGGGGGATTTGGGATCATCGGGGATAATTTGAGGCTGGGGAAGTTTAGGGGTCCCAGGAGGGGTCAGGGGGTCCCAGGGGGATTTTGGGGGTCCCGGGGAGGGTTTTGGGGGTCGCGGGGAGGTCCCCACCATGTTGTGCAGGCAGAGCTGGATGCTCGTGAGCTGCTTTAGGGTCTCGTTGTCCCGTTTGACCTCATTCACGCACTGGGCCAGGTCCTGGGAGAGTCAGGGGGTCCAATCAGAGACCCCCGAACCCCCGAAATCCCCTCAGGAGCCCCCAAAATCCCCTCAGGAACCCCCAAAATCGCTCCAGGAGCCCCCAAATCCTCTCAGGAACCCCCAAATCCTCCATGGAATCCTCAAAATTCCCCCCCTGGAACCCCCAACATCCACCAGAAATCCCGAATTTTCCACAGAAACCCCAAAATCCCCCCCCCCAGGAACCCCCAACTCTCCCCCCCGGAAGCCCCAAAATCCTCCCTGGAACCCCCAAATTCCCCTCCGAACCCTTCAAATCCTTCCAGGAACCCTCAAAATCCCCTGCAGGAACCCCCGAATTCCCCCAGAAACCCCAAAATCCCCCTGAAGAGCCCCCAGCCCCCCCCCCACCCACCCGGCCAGGAAACCCTAAAATCCTTCAGGAACTCCCAAATCACCCCAAAATCCTCCCGAAATCCCTCCCCACCCCGCACCCTCATGGCGTCCAGCGCCCCCCGCAGCCGCTCCCGCTCGGCCGCGTCCGGGGTCAGCTTCACCAGCTCCTGGGGGCAAAGGGCAGTGGTCAGGGGGTGCCCAGGTGTGCCCAGGTGTGCCCCAGGTGTGCCACTCCCTCCCCAGGTGTGTCCCCAGGTGTCCCCAGGTGTGCCCCAGGTGTGTCCCCAGGTGTGCCAGGTGTGTCCCAGGTGTGTCCCAGGTGTGCCCAGGTGTGTCCCCAGGTGTGCCCAGGTGTCTCCAGGTGTATCCCAGGTGTCTCCAGGTGTGCCCAGTTGTCCCCAGGTGTCCCAGGTGTGTCCAGGTGTGTCCCCAGGTGTGCCACTCCCTCCCCAGGTGTGTCCCCAGGTGTCCCCAGGTGTGCCCAGGTGTGCCCAGGTGTCCCCAGGTGTGTCCCCAGGTGTGTCCCAGGTGTCTCAGGTGTGCCCAGGTGTCCCCAGGTGTCCCAGGTGTGTCCCAGGTGTGTCCCAGGTGTGCCCAGGTGTCCCCAGGTGTGTCCCCAGGTGTGTCCCAGGTGTCTCAGGTGTGCCCAGGTGTCCCCAGGTGTCCCAGGTGTGTCCCAGGTGTGTCCCAGGTGTGCCCCAGGTGTGCCCAGGTGTGTCCCCAGGTGTGCCCAGGTGTCTCCAGGTGTGTCCCAGGTGTCTCCAGGTGTGCCCAGTTGTCCCCAGGTGTGTCCCAGGTGTGCCCCAGGTGTGCCCAGGTGTGTCCCAGGTGTGTCCCAGGTGTGCCCCAGGTGTGCCACTCCATCCCCAGGTGTCCCCAGGTGTCCCCAGGTGTCCCAGGTGTGTCCCAGGTGTGTCCCAGGTGTGCCCCAGGTGTGCCCAGGTGTGTCCCCAGGTGTGCCCAGGTGTCTCCAGGTGTGTCCCAGGTGTCTCCAGGTGTGCCCAGTTGTCCCCAGGTGTGTCCCAGGTGTGCCCCAGGTGTGCCCAGGTGTGTCCCAGGTGTGTCCCAGGTGTGCCCCAGGTGTGCCACTCCATCCCCAGGTGTCCCCAGGTGTCCCCAGGTGTGTCCCAGGTGTGCCCCAGGTGTCCCCAGGTGTCCCCAGGTGTGTCCCAGTTGTCCCCAGGTGTCCCCAGGTGTGTCCCCAGGTGTGTCGCAGGTGTGCCCAGGTGCACACAGGTGTCCCCAGGTGTGCCCCCAGGTGTGCCCCAGGTGTGTCCCAGGTGTGCCACTCCATCCCCAGGTGTCCCCAGGTGTCCCAGGTGTGTCCCAGCCATCCCCAGCTGTGCCCAGCTGTGCCCCACGTGTGTCCCACGTGTGTCCCACACATATCCCAGGTGTCCCCAGGTGTCCCCAGGTGTCCCCAGGTGTCCCGGGGGTGTCACCTGGAGCAGCAGGTGGTATTTCAGCACCCTCTGCATGGGCACCATCAGCAGATCCCGCAGCGAGAAGCGCCCGTTGTTGGCGCGCTGGGAGCACTCCTGGGGACAGTTTGGGGTCAGTTGGGGCCACTGGGGTCAGTTGGGGACATTTGGGGTCAGCTGGGGACATTTGGGGTCAGCTGAGGTCAGTCGGGGTCAGTTGGGGTAAGTTGGGGTCATTTGGGGTCACCTGGGGTCATTTGGGGTCAGTTGGGGTCAGCTGGGGTCAGCTGAGGTCAGTTGAGGTCAGTTGGGGTCAGTTGGGGTTAGCTGGGGTCATTTGGGGTCAGCTGGGGTCAGTTGGGGTCAGTTGGGGTCAGCTGGGGTCAGCTGGGGTCAGCTGGGGTCAGTTTGGGTCAGTTTGGGTAATTTGGGGTCAGCTGGGGTCAGTTGGAGTCAGTTTGGGTCAGCTGGGGGGGTCATTTGGGGTCAGTTTGGGTCATTTGGGGTCAGCTGGGGTCATTTGGAGTCATTTGGGGTCAGCTGGGGTCAGCTGGGGTCAGTTGGGGTCAGTTGAGGTCAGCTGGGGTCATTTGGGTCATTTGGGGTCATTTGGGGTCAGTTGGGGTCAGCTGGGGTCAGCTGGGGTCAGCTGAGGTCAGTCGGGGTCAGTTGGGGTCATTTTGAGTTATGGGTGGACATTGGGGTCATTTGGGGTCATTGGGATTGGGAGGGGTCAGAGGGACTGGGGTCACTGGGGTCAGTGGGGGGTCAGTGGGGGGTCAGTGGGGTCACTGGTGTCCTTGAGGTCATTGCGGTCATTTGGGGTTATTGAGGTCAATAGGGTCATTGGAGTATTTTAGGGTCATTTTGGGTCGTTGAGGTCATTTGGGGTCATTTCAGATCATTTGGGGGTCATTTGGGTCATCTGGGGTCATTTGGGGTCATCAGGATGGGGACCAGCAGGGGTCAGTTTGGGGTCAGCGGGGTCATTGGGGTCATTTGGGGTCACAGAAACTGGGAGAGGTGGGGGGGATTTGGGGCCTTTGGGGTCATTGGGAGGGGTGGGGGGGGATTGGGGTCATTTGGGATTATTTGGGTCATAGGGATTGAGGGGTTTTGGGGCTACCTGGAGATTCTGGGGGATTTCGGGGTGGTTTTGGGGTGGTTTTGGGGTGGTTTTGGGATTCACCTGGAGCTTCATGCGCAGGTCAGTGCAGGTGGACAGTTGGTCCAGGCGCCGGGCGGCCGCTTCCACCTGGCTGCAGTAGCGGCCGTAGAGCAGGAACCTGGGATGGACACCCCAAATCAACCCAAAATCCACCCGAAATCCATCCAAAATCCATCCAAATTCACAGAAATCCACCCAAAATTGACAGAAATCCACCCAAAATTGACCTATATCCACCCAAAATTGACCTAAATCCACCCAAAATCCACTTGGTGGCCGTAGTGGCCGTAGAGCAGGAACCTGGAATGGACACCCCAAATCCATCCCAAATCCATCCAAAATCCATCCAAATCCCCCCAAAATTGACCTAAATACACCCAAAATTGACCTAATCCACCCAAAATCCACCTGGCCGCAGTAGTGGCCATAGAGCAGGAACCTGGGATGGACACCCCAAATCAACCCAAAATCCATCCCAAATCCACCCCAAATCCATCCAAATCCAACCAAATTCACAGAAATCCACCCAAAATTGACCTAAATCCACCCAAAATTGACCTAAATCCAACCAAAATCCACCTGGCTGCCATAGCGGCTGTAGAAGAGGAACCTGGGATGGACACCCCAAATCCACCCCAAATCCACCCAAAATCCACCCCAAATCCACCCCAATCCAACCAAATTCACAGAAATCCACCCCAAATTGACCTAAATCCACCCAAAATTGACCTAAATCCACCCAAAATCCACCTGGCTGCAGTAGCGGCCGTAGAGCAGGAACCTGGGATGGACACCCCAAATCAACCCAAAATCCACCCGAAATCCATCCCAATCCAACCAAATTCACAGAAATCCACCCCAAATTGACCTAAATCCACCCCAAATTGACCTAAATCCACCCAAAATTGACCTAAATCCACCCAAAATCCACTTGGTGGCCGTAGCGGCCGTAGAGCAGGAACCTGGAATGGACACCCCAAATCCATCCCAAATCCATCCAAAATCCATCCAAATCCCCCCAAAATTGACCTAAATCCACCCAAAATTGACCTAAATCCACCCAAAATCCACCTGGCTGCCATAGCGGCTGTAGAAGAGGAACCTGGGATGGACACCCCAAATCCACCCCAAATCCACCCAAAATCCATCCAAATCCATCCAAATCCAACCAAATTCACAGAAATACACCCAAAATTGACCTAAATCCAACCAAAATTGACCTAAATCCACCCAAAATCCACCTGGTGGCCGTAGCGGCCGTAGAGCAGGAACCTGGGATGGACACCCCAAATCAACCCAAAATCCACCCGAAATCCATCCCAATCCAACCAAATTCACAGAAATCCACCCCAAATTGACCTAAATCCACCCAAAATTGACCTAAATCCACCCAAAATCCACTTGGTGGCTGTAGCAGCCGTAGAGCAGGAACCTGGGATGGACACCCCAAATCCATCCCAAATCCATCCAAAATCCATCCAAATCCCCCCAAAATTGACCTAAATCCACCCAAAATTGACCTAAATCCACCCAAAATTGACCTAAATCCACCCAAAATCCACCTGGCTGCCATAGCAGCTGTAGAAGAGGAACCTGGGATGGACACCCCAAATCCACCCAAAATCCATCCAAAATTCCCCCCAAATCCATCCAAATCCAACCAAATTCACAGAAATCCACCCAAAATTGACCTAAATCCACCCAAAATCCACCTGGTGGCCGTAGCGGCCGTAGAGCAGGAACCTGGAATGGACACCCCAAATCCACCCAAAATCCACCCCAAATCCACTCAAAATCCACCCAAAAATTCACCCAAAATCCATCCCAAATCCATCCCAATCCAACCAAATTCACAGAAATCCACCCAAAATTGACCTAAATCCACCCAAAATTGACAGAAATCCACCCAAAATCCCCAATAACCCCCCAGGACCCCCCCAAATCCCCCAATTCCCCCCCAAATCCCCCAATTCCCACCCAGGACCCCTCTCAAATCCCCCCAAAATCCCCAATAAACCCCCCAGGACCCCCCAAATCCCTCCCAGACCCCCCAAAACCCCTCCCCCCATCCCCTCCAGGACACCCCAAATCCACCCCCTCCCCCAATCCCCTCAAACCACCCCCTAAATCCCCCCTGGGACCCCCCAAAATCCCCTCAAAATCCCCAATAACTCCCCAGGACCCCCCAAATCCCCCCAAAATCCCCAATAAACCCCCAGGACCCCCCCCAAATCCCCCCAAAATCCCCAATAACTCCCCCAGGACCCCCCAAATCCCCCCCAAATCCCCAATAACCCCCCCAGGACCCCCCAAATCCCCCCAAAATCCCCAATAACTCCCCCAGGACCCCCCAAATCCCCCCCAAAATCCCCAATAACTCCCCCAGGACCCCCCAAATCCCCCCAAAATCCCCAATAACTCCCCCAGGACCCCCCAAATCCCACCTGGGACCCCCCAAAATCCCCCCCCAGGCCCCCCCCAGGACCCCCAAGCTCCCCCCGTACCTCTCCTTGTACTGCAGGAACAGGGGGGGCAGGGCGCGCCCCCCCCCGGTCCCCCCCAGCGCCCCCCGCAGCTCCCCCAGGAAGCGCCGGTGCAGCTCCAGCAGCTCCTGCGAACTGGGGTTACTGGGAGCACTGGGAGTGTGGGGAGGGGGGGACCGGGAGCACTGGGAGCGCTGGGAGGGATGGGGGAACCCCAAACTGGGGTTACTGGGAGCACTGGGAGTGTGGGGAGGGGGGGACTGAGAGCACTGGGAGCGCTGGGAGGGGCGGGGGGAACCCCAAACTGGGGTTACTGGGAGCACTGGGAGCGGTGGGAGTGTGGGGAGGGGGGGACTGGGAGCACTGGGAGCTCTGGGAGGGGTGGGGGGAACCCCAAACTGGGGTTACTGGGAGCGCTGGGAGGAGTGGGGGGAACCCCAAACTGGGGTTACTGGGAGCGCTGGGAGCGCAGGGAGGGATGGGGGAACCCCAAACTGGGGTTACTGGGAGCGCTGGGAGCGCTGGGAGGGGTGGGGGGAACCCCAAACTGGGGTTACTGGGAGCACTGGGATTGCAGGGAGGGATGGGGGGGACCCCAAACTGGGGTTACTGGGAGCACTGGGAGCTCTGGGAGGGGCTGGGGAAACCCTAAACTGGGGTTACTGGGAGCGCTGGGAGCGCAGGGAGGGATGGGGGGACCCCAAACTGGGGTTACTGGGAGCACTGGGAGCGCTGGGAGGGGTGGGGGAACCCCAAACTGGGGTTACTGGGAGCACTGGGATTGCAGGGAGGGATGGGGGGGACCCCAAACTGGGGTTACTGGGAGCACTGGGAGCGCTGGGAGTATGGAGAGGTGGGGACTGGGAGCACTGGGAGCACTGGGAGGGGTAGGGGGAACCCCAAACTGGGGTTACTGGGAGCACTGGGAGCGCTGAGAGGGGCTGGGGGAACCCTAAACTGGGGTTACTGGGAGCGCTGGGAGCGCAGGGAGGGATGGGGGGACCCCAAACTGGGGTTACTGGGAGCACTGGGAGCGCTGGGAGGGGTGGGGGGACCCTAAACTGGGGTTACTGGGAGCACTGGGAGTGTGGGGAGGGGGGGGACTGGGAGCACTGGGAGCGCTGGGAGGGGCTGGGGGAACCCTAAACTGGGGTTACTGGGAGCGCTGGGAGCGCTGAGAGGGGCTGGGGGAACCCTAAACTGGGGTTACTGGGAGCACTGGGATTGCAGGGAGGGATGGGGGGGACCCCAAACTGGGGTTACTGGGAGCACTGGGAGCGCTGGGAGGGGTGGGGGAACCCCAAACTGGGGTTACTGGGAGCACTGGGATTGCAGGGAGGGATGGGGGGACCCCAAACTGGGGTTACTGGGAGCACTGGGAGCTCTGGGAGGGGTGGGGGGAACCCCAAACTGGGGTTACTGGGAGCACTGGGAGCTCTGGGAGGGGCTGGGGAAACCCTAAACTGGGGTTACTGGGAGCACTGGGATTGCAGGGAGGGATGGGGGGACCCCAAACTGGGGTTACTGGGAGCACTGGGATTGCAGGGAGGGGTGGGGGGAACCCCAAACTGGGGTTACTGGGAGCACTGGGAGCTCTGGGAGGGGTGGGGGAACCCCAGACTGGGGTTACTGGGAGCACTGGGAGCGCTGGGAGGGATGGGGGGACCCCAAACTGGGGTTACTGGGAGCACTGGGAGCGCTGGGAGTATGGAGAGGTGGGGACTGGGAGCACTGGGAGCACTGGGAGGGGTGGGGGGAACCCCAAACTGGGGTTACTGGGAGCACTGGGATTGCAGGGAGGGATGGGGGGACCCCAAACTGGGGTTACTGGGAGCACTGGGAGCTCTGGGAGGGGTGGGGGAACCCCAAACTGGGGTTACTGGGAGCACTGGGATTGCAGGGAGGGATGGGGGGGACCCCAAACTGGGGTTACTGGGAGCACTGGGAGGGCTGGGAGGGGTGGGGGGAACCCCAAACTGGGGTTACTGGGAGCACTGGGAGCGCTGAGAGGGGCTGGGGGAACCCTAAACTGGGGTTACTGGGAGCACTGGGATTGCAGGGAGGGGTGGGGGGAACCCCAAACTGGGAGCACTGGGAGCACTGGGAGCTCTGGGAGGGGTGGGGGAACCCCAGACTGTGGTTACTGGGAGCACTGGGAGCGCTGGGAGGGATGGGGGGACCCCAAACTGGGGTTACTGGGAGCATTGGGAGCGCTCTGGGGGTTACTGGCAGAACTGGAGGGGGGTACTGGGAGAGCTGGGGAGTTATTGGGAGCACTGGGAGTGCTGGGGGGTACTGGGCAGGGTTACTGGTGTTACTGGTCAGCATCACTGGTGTCACTGGTCAGTGTTACTGGTGTTACTGGTCAGTGTCACTGGTGTCCCCATGTCCCCGTGCCCCGGTGTCACTGTCACCTCCACGTCACTGGTGTTACTGGTCAGTGTTACTGGTGTTACTGGTCAGTGTCACTGGTGTAACTGGTGTCCCCATGCCCTAAGGTCACTGTCACCTCCACGTCACTGGTGTTACTGGTCCGTGTCACTGGTCAGTCTCACTGGTGTTACTGGTTGGTGTTACTGGTCAGTGTTACTGGTCAGTGTCACTGGTGTTACTGATCAGTGTTACTGGTGTTACTGGTGTAACTGGTCAGTGTCACTGGTGTCACTGGTGTCCCCATACCCTGGTGTCACTGTCACCTCCACGTCACTGGTGTTACTGGTCAGTGTTACTGGTGTTACTGGTCAGTGTCACTGGTGTTACTGGTGTCCCCATGCCCTAAGGTCACTATCACCTCCACGTCACTGGTGTTACTGGTCAGTGTTACTGGTCAGTGTCACTGGTGTCACTGGTGTTACTGGTCGGTGTTACTGGCCAGTGTCACTGGTGTAACTGGTCAGTGTCACTGGTGTCACTGGTGTTACTGGTCAGTGTTACTGGTCAGTGTCACTGGTGTTACTGGTGTCCCCATGTCCCTGTGCCCTGGTGTCACTGTCACCTCCACATCACTGGTGTTACTGGTCAGTGTTACTGGTGTTACTGGTCAGTGTCACTGGTGTCACTGGTGTCCTCATGTCCCCGTGCCTCGGGGTCACTGTCACCTCCACGTTACTGGTGTTACTGGTCAGTGTTACTGGTCAGTCTCACTGGTGTTACTGGTTGGTGTTACTGGTCAGTGTTACTGGTCAGTGTCACTGGTGTTACTGATCAGTGTTACTGGTGTTACTGGTCAGTGTCACTGGTGTTACTGGTGTCCCCATGTCCCCATGCCCCATTGTCACTATCACCTCCACATCACTGGTGTTACTGGTCAGTGTTACTGGTGTTACTGGTGTTACTGGTCAGTGTCACTGGTGTCACTGGTGTCCCCATGTCCCCGTGCCCTGGTGTCACTGTCACCTCCACGTTGATGAAGATGCTCTCCATGTCCCGCGGGCTCAGGAAGTGTCGCAGTGGCCGCAGGAAGTGCTGGGGACACCAGGGGACACCGGCCCTTACTGGGAGCACTGGGAGCGCTGGGAGGCCCCACGTGGCCACCTCTGTCCCCATTGTCCCTCTGTGTCCCCATGACCCAAGGTCCCCATTGATGTCCCCAATGTTCCCCCGAGTCCTTCTGTGTCCCCATGTCCCCAACGCCCCAATGTCCCCAATGTCCCAAAATGTCCCCAAAGCCCCCAACACCCCCAATGTCCCCCAATGTCCCCAAATGTCCTGAAATGTCCCCAATGTCCCCAACGCCCCCAATGTCCCCAATGTCCCAAAATGTCCCCAATGTCCCCAATTTCCCAAAATGTCCCCAATATCTCCAGTGTCCTGAAATGTCCCCAATGTCCTGAAATGTCCCCAACGCCCCCAATGTCCCCAATGCCCCCAATATCCCCAAAGTCCTTAAATGTCCCCAATGTCCTGAAATGTCCCCAATGTCCCCAATGTCCCCAATGTCCCCAATGTCCCCAATGCCCCCAATATCCCCAAAGTCCTTAAATGTCCTCAATGTCCCCAATGTCCTGAAATGTCCTGAAATGTCCCCAATATCCCCAATGTTCCCAAAATGTCCCCAATGTCCTGAAATGTCCCCAATGTCCCCAACAGCCCCAATGTCCCAAAATGTCCCAAATATCCCCAGTGTCCCCAATGTCCTGAAATGTCCCCAATGTCCCAAAATGTCCCAAACGTCCCCTATGTCCCCAATGTCCCAAAATGTCCCCAATGTCCCCAACACCCCCAATGTCCTCTATGCCCCCAAATGTCCCAAAAATATCCCCAATGTCCTGAAATGTCCCCAATGTCCCCAATGTCCCCAATGTCCCCAATGCCCCAATGTCCCCAATGTCCTGAAATGTCCCCAAATGTCCCCAATGTTCCCATTGCCCCCAAATGCCCCAAATGTCCCCAAATGTCCCCACTGTCCCCCAATCCCCCAAATGTCCCCAGTGTCCCCACCTGACAGATGGACTCCAGGGTCTCCGTGTACCCCATGTCCCCAATGTCCCCAATGTCCCCAGTGTCCCCAGTGCCCCCATGTCTCCAAATACTCCCAAATGCCCCCAAATGTCCCCAAATGGCCCCAAATGTCCCCACCTGGCAGATGGACTCCAGGGTCTCCGTGTACCCCATTGCCCCCAATGTCCCCAATGTCCCCCATGTCCCTAAATACCCCCAAATGCCCCCAAATACCCCCAAATGTCCCCACCTGGCAGATGGACTCCAGGGTCTCTCTGTACCCCATTGCCCCCAATGTCCCCAGTGTCCCCCATGTCCCCAAATGCCCCCAAATGTCCCCAAATGCCCCCAAATGTCCCCACCTGGCAGATGGACTCCAGTGTCTCCATGTACCCCATGCCCCCAATGTCCCCAGTGTCCCCCATGCCCCCAAATACCCCCAAATGCCCCCAAATACCCCCAAATGTCCCCACCTGGCAGATGGACTCCAGGGTCTCCATGTACCCCATTGCCCCCAATGTTCCCAATGTCCCCCATGCCCCCAAATACCCCCAAATACCCCCAAATGTCCCCACCTAGCAGATGGACTCCAGGGTCTCCGTGTACCCCATGCCCCCAATGTCCCCAATGTCCCCCATGTCCCTAAATACCCCCAAATGCCCCCAAATTCCCCCAAATGTCCCCACCTGGCAGATGGACTCCAGGGTCTCCATGTACCCCATGCCCCCAATGTCCCCAGTGTCCCCCATGTCCCCAAATGCCCCCAAATGTCCCCAGTGTCCCCCATGTACCCCATGTCCCACATGTCCCCCAAGTCCCCGGTGTCCCCTATGTCCCCACATGCCCCCAAATACCCCCAAATACCCCCAAATGTCCCCACCTGGCAGATGGACTCCAGGGTCTCTCTGTACCCCATGCCCCCAATGTCCCCAGTGTTCCCCATGTCCCCAAATACCCCCAAATGTCCCCAAATGTCCCCAAATGTCCCCAGTGTCCCCCATGTACCCCATGTCCCCCATGTCCCCCAAGTCCCCGGTGTCCCCTATGTCCCCACATGCCCCCAAATACCCCCAAATGTCCCCACCTGGCAGATGGACTCCAGGGTCTCTCTGTACCCCATGCCCCCAATGTCCCCAGTGTCCCCCATGTCCCCAAATGCCCCCAAATGTCCCCAAATGTCCCCACTGTCCCCACCTGGCAGATGGACTCCAGGGTCTCCGTGTACCTCTCCTCCGTCTGCCGCAGCTCCTGGAGGCAGCAGAGCCGCCGGTCCACTCCCCCCTTCTGCGGGGACATGGGGACACCGGGGACAATCACGGTGATGGCCGAGGGGGTTGACACGGGTGTCCAGGGGAAGGGGGACACAGGTGTCCAGGGGGTGTCCCACCCCCCTGCGGGGTTACACCCACCGTGGCCGGAGGGCGCTCGACCCTCATCAGGTCCTCATAGATGTCGTCGCCATCGTCCCCTTCGGCCTCGACGCAGTCGTAGAGGTCATCGTCCTCCTCGGCCGTGTCACTGCGTGGTGAGGACAGCTCAGGACATCCCCTCGGACACCTCCCGGATATGCCCGGAATCCCCCAAACCCCCTGGAGCTCCCCCAAACCCCCCGGGAGCCTCTGATTGTCCCTAAATCCCATGGGGGCCCCTTAATGTCCCCAGATAATTCCCAGTGCCCCCCCAGTACCCTCCCTCAAATCTCCAGGACTGCCCTGAGGTGCCCCCAGTACCCCCCAGTAGCTCCCAGTACATCCCAGTACCCCTTGGCACCCCAATCCCCCCTTAATAAGCCCCAAGATCCCCCAATATCCCCAAATGTCCCTTATTGTCCCAAATCGCCCCCCTTAAAGCCCCCTGGACCCCCTGAGGTGTCCCCAGACCCCCCCAGTACCTCCCAGTACCGCCCCACTCACTCGATGAGGTCGGAGAGGCCGCTGTAAACGTCATCGTCCCCAACGCTGTCCTCGGACGGGAACGGCCTGGGGGAGACATGGCCGGACATCACTGACCCTCAGGGACTGGACACCAGGGACTGGACATCAGGGACCCTTGGGTGCTGGACATTGGGGACCCTCAGGGACCGGACACCAGGGACTGGACACCACTGACCCTTGGGTGCTGGACGTTGGGGACCTTCAGGGACCGGACACCAGGGACCCTCAAGGACTGGACACCAGGGACTGGACACCACTGACCCTCGGGGACTGGATATTGGGGACCCTTGGGGACTGGACATCAGAGACCCTGAGGGACTGGACACCAGGGACTGGACATGACTGACCCTCGGGGACTGGACATCTGGGACCTTCAGGGATTGGAAACCAGGGACCCTCAGGGACTGGACACCAGGGACTGGACACCACTGACCGTCAGGGACTGGACATCAGGAACCCTTGGGGACTGGACATTAGGGATTAGACTTCGGGGGACTGGACCTCAGGACTGGACACCTGGGTCCCTTGAGAACTGGGCATCAGGGTACCTTGGGGACTGGACATCTGGATCCCTCAGGACTGGACATCTGGGACCATTAGGGATTGGGCATCTGGGACCCTCAGGGACTGGACACTAGGACTGGACATCTGGGACCCTCAGGGAATGGACACCTGGGTCCCTTGGGAACTGGACACCAGGGCCCCTTGGGGACTGGACATCTGAGACCTTTAGGGAGGGGATACCTGGGACCCTCAGGGACTGGACACCAGGACTGGACATCTGGGACCCTTAGGGACTGGACAGTGGGGGCTCTTAGGAACTGAACACCTTGGACCCTCGGGGACTGGATGCCAGGACTGGGCACCCAGGACCCTCAGGGACTGGACACCTGGGACCCTTGGGAACTGGACACCAGGGTCCCTCGTGGAGGGGACCGGACACCTGCGTCCTGTCCACTCACGTGAATCCTTTGCTCTGTGCAATCGGGGTCCAGGAGAGCGTCGAGAGCGTCTCAATCACCTGGGGACAGATGGGTGACATTGGGTGGGGAAGGGGTGTGACCCAGAGCCCTGGGTCCCACCCCGCCAGGACAGCTGGACCCCTGACCCCACCTTGCCGAAGTCCTGGACGTCGAAGAGGTCGAAGGCACCGAAGAGCCGGTGCTTGGGCAGCCCGAATTTGTCGGCGCAGGCGGTCAGGAAGGTGCGGATGTTCCTCAGGCACAGGAACTGCGGTGGCACCATCGCCGGTGTCACTGTTATCGGTGTCACCCGCCATCCCCCCCAGTGTCACCCTTGTTGTCACTGCCACCCCTGTTATCACCGTCGCCATCAACACCTTCATCTCTCCGCAGTTACGACCACCGTTGTCACCACTGGTGACACTGGCACCGCCATCATCTCTGTCACCAATGCTGTCATTGTCACCTCCATCAACAGGGCGATTGTCCCTGTACCTGTCACCCCCTTGGCACCATCATCACTCTCATCACCATGATTGTTATTGTCACCAACATTGTCATTGTCACCCCGTCAATATGGTGATTGTGCCTGTACCTGTCACCCCCTTGGCATCATCGCCACCATCATCACCACGCTTGTCACTGTCACCATCGTCACCATCCCCTCCTTGGCACCATCATCACCATCACTGTGATTGTCACTGTCGCACCAACACCACCATTGTCACCATCATTGTCACCATCACATTGTCACCACCCTCGTTCTCATCAGCCCTGTCATCATCACTGTCACTTTCACCAACAATCCCAATGTCACCATCAACCCTGCTGCCATCACCCTCATTCACACCAACTCTGTCATTGTCACCATCAATGTCACTGTGCACCAGCAACCCCAATGTCACCATCATCGTCCCCATTGTCCCCATCATCGTCATTTCCCCATCACCCTGTCACACCAGCCCTGACATTGTCACCATCAATGTCCCCATTGTCTCCATCCCCATTGTCCCCATGATTGTCATTTCCCCATCACCCTCAGTCACACCAGCCCTGACATTGTCACCATCAACGTCCTCATCATCATCATTCCCATTGTCCCCATCATCATCATCATCATCATTCCTTTACCCTCAGTCACACCAGCCCTGACACTGTCACCATCAATGTCCCCATTGTCTCCATCCCCATTGTCCCCATGATTATCACCCCTTTACCCTCAGTCACACCAGCCCTGACATTGTCACCACCAATGTCATCATCGTCATTCCCATTGTCCCCATCATCATCATCATCATCATCATCATCACTCCTTTACCCTCAGTCACACCAACCCTATCATTGTCACCATCAATGTCCTCATCATCGTCATTCCCATTGTCCCCATCATCATCATCATCATCATCATCATCACTCCTTTACCCTCAGTCGCACCAAGCCTGACATTGTCACCATCAATGTCCTCATCATCATCATTCCCATTGTCCCCATCATCATCATCATCATCATCATCATCACTCCTTTACCCTCAGTCACACCAACCCTGTCATTGCCACCATCAACGTCCCCATTGTCTCCATCCCCATTGTCCCCATGATTATCACCCCTTTACCCTCAGTCACACCAGCCGTGACATTGTCACCACCAATGTCATCATCGTCATTCCCATTGTCCCCATCATCATCATCATCATCATCATCACTACTTTACCCTCAGTCACACCAACCCTGTCATTGCCACCATCAATGTCCCCATTGTCTCCATCCCCATTGTCCCCATGATTGTCATTTCCCCATCACCCTCAGTCACACCAGCCCTGACATTGTCACCATCAACGTCCTCATCATCATCATTCCCATTGTCCCCATCATCATCATCATCATCATTCCTTTACCCTCAGTCACACCAGCCCTGACATTGTCACCATCAATGTCCTCATCATCATCATTCCCATTGTCCCCATCATCACCATCATCATCATCACTCCTTTACCCTCAGTCACACCAACCCTGTCATTGCCACCATCAACATCCCCATTGTCTCCATCCCCATTGTCCCCATGATTATCACCCCTTTACCCTCAGTCACACCAGCCGTGACATTGTCACCACCAATGTCATCATCGTCATTCCCACTGTCCCCATCATCATCATCATCATCATCACTCCTTTACCCTCAGTCGCACCAACCCTGACATTGTCACCACCAATGTCCCCATTGTCTCCATCCCCACTGTCCCCATCATTGCCACCACCCTCACCCCCACCCATCATTGCCACCATCGTCTCCATCCCCAGCCACCGTTGTCACCATCATTGTCACATCCCCCCCCCCCATCCCTCCCTGGGCCAACCGCCCCCCGTCCCCACCTTGGCTCTCACCTGTGACATCTGGGGCCGGGGACAGATGTCCCGGGAGGGGACAGCGCGGGGCAGGAGGGCGTTGAGGAGGTGACACAGCAGGACCCCATCCCGTAGTGCCTGTGCCAGGTCCCACACCTGTCCCCCGGGGCTGCTGGCCCGGTGTCCGGCGGGCAGGACGCGTGCGGCCACCAGCCAGTGGGCACATTGGCGCCACACCTCCATGGGGACACGGGGATGAGCTGGTGGAGATGGGTCCTGGCAGGATAAATTTCAATGGAGAAGCCGATGGAGGTGGGTCCAGGAAGGATAAACTTTGAAGGAGGAGCCAGTGCGGGTGGGTCCTGTGGGGTGAATTCCAATGGAGTTGGGTCCTGGCAGGATAAACCTTGCTGGAGGAGCCGATGGAGGTGGGTCCAGGAAGGAAAAACTTTGAAGGAGGAGCCAGTGCAGGTGGGTCCTGTGGGGTGAATTTCAATGGAGTTGGGTCCTGGCAGGATAAACTTTGCTGGAGGATCCAGTGCAGGTGGGTCCTGGTGGGGTGAATTTCAATGGAGTTGGGTCCTGGCAGGATAAACACTGAAGGAGGAGCCAGCGCAGGTGGGTCCTGTGGGGTGAATTTCAATGGAGGTGGGTCCTGGCAGGATAAACTTTGCTGGAGGATCCAGCGCAGGTGGGTCCTGGTGGGGTGAATTTCAATGGAGTTGGGTCCTGGAAGGATAAACTTTGCTGGAGGAGCCAGTGCAGGTGGGTCCTGTGGGGTGAATTTCAATGGAGTTGGGTCCTGGCAGGATAAACACTGAAGGAGGAGCCAGTGCAGGTGGATCCTGTGGGGTGAATTTCAATGGAGGCGGGTCCTGGCAGGATAAACTTTGAAGGAGGAGCCAGTGCAGGTGGGTCCTGTGGGGTGAATTTCAATGAAGGTGGGTCCTGGCAGGATAAACTTTGAAGGAGGATCCAGTGCAGGTGGGTCCTGTGGGGTGAATTTCAATGGAGTTGGGTCCTGGCAGGATAAACTTCTACAGAGGAGCTGATGGAGGTGGGTCCTGTGGGGTGAATTTCAATGGAGTTGGGTCCTGGCAGGATAAACTTCTACAGAGGAGCTGATGGAGGTGGGTCCTGTGGGGTGAATTTCAATGGAGGTGAGTCCAGGAAGGATAAACTTCTATGGAGGAGCCAGTGCAGGTGGGTCCTGGTGGGGTGAATTTCAATGAAGGTGGGCCCTGGCAGGATAAACTTCTATGGAGGATCCAGTGCAGGTGGGTCCTGGTGGGGTGAATTTCAATGGAGGTGGGTCCTGGCAGGATAAACTTCTACAGAGGAGCTGATGGAGGTGGGTCCTGTGGGATGAATTTCAATGGAGTTGGGTCCTGTCAGGATAAACTTCGCTGGAGGAGCTGATGGAGGTGGGTCCTGTGGGGTGAATTTCAATGGAGTTGGGTCCTGGCAGGATAAACTTTGAAGGAGGAGCCAGCGCAGGTGGGTCCTGGTGGGGTGAATTTCAATGGAGGTGGGTCCTGGCAGGATAAACTTTGAAGGAGGAGCCAGTGCAGGTGGGTCCTGTGGGGTGAATTTCAATGGAGTTGGGTCCTGTCAGGATAAACTTCTACGGAGGAGTTGATGGAGATGGGATAAACTTTGAAGGAAGAGCCAATGGAAGAGGGTCCTGGCAGGGTAAACTTCTACAGAGGAGCTAATGGAGATGGGACCTGGTTGAACCAGTTCTGGGAAGAAGGTGATGGAGGTGGGATCCAGGTGTGACCACTCCTGTGGAGATGTTGATAGGGATGAGGTTCAGGTGGGATCAGGGAGGGAGCTGGTGGCGGTGGGTCCTGGCAGGATAAACCTTTATGGAGGAGTTGATGGAAGAGGGTCCTGGTGGGATCAGCAAGGAGCTGATGGAGATGGGATCCCAGTGGAGGTGAGATCCTGGTGCAGGTGTGATCCCGGTGCCACCACTCCCGAGCAGAAGCAGCAGCAGGTGAGGACCTACCTTGTGTCCAGTGAGGAGCCTCTGAATGACCACTGGATGACCGCTGGATGACCTCTGGATGACCCCTAGAGCCTCCAACTCCTTCTGGGGCAGCTCCCACGGCACAGGGGGTCCCTTCCCCCCAGGAAGGGGAGGAACCGGAGGTGCTGGGGCCCCGTGGGGCCACCGCCGGTGACAAGTGGCAGATGTCGGTCTCCGTCCCACCGCCACGTCCGGATGATCCCGATGGGCTCCTTCTCCTGGTTCACCCCACGGCTGGGGAGGGTCCAGTGGCCTGGGGGACCCTCCCGGGGTGGTCAGCGCTGGTGGCGAGGCCCAGCCGGGCCTGGGGGGTGGCAGAAGGTGGCACAGGGGACAACGGAGGTGTCGCGCCTGCGCCCCGGGGGTGGCGCGGGGGACAATGGGAACTGGGCCGTGGCTCCCGGGTGCCTTCCGGGGACCTTCCTGTCACAGCAGCGGCTCCGGGGAGGAGCTGCCACCACAGGGGGCCCCCGGTGGTGGGGACAAGGGGGACCATGGGGGGACCATGGGGACATGTGGGGGGATCCAGGCATCTGGGGCCTGGAGCTGCAGTGAGGTCCCAGGAGGGGTGCGGGTCTGGACATGGTGACCCAGGGTGGACAAGGAGGGGTCCAGCTGGCTGGATATGGTGACCCAGGATGGTGAAGGAGGGAACCAGGGGGTCTGGACATGGTGATCCAGGATGGGTCCAGGTGGTCTGGACAAGGTGACCCAGGGTGGACAAGGAGGGGTCCAGGGGGTCTGGACATGGTGATCCAGGAGGGGTCCAGGTGGTCTGGACATGGTGACCCAGGGTGGACAAGGAGGGGTCCAGGGGGTCTGGACATGGTGATCCAGGAGGGGTCCAGGTGGTCTGGACATGGTGACCCAGGGTGGACAAGGAGGGGTCCAGCTGGCTGGACATGGTGACCCAGGTGGACAAGGAGGGGTCCAGGTGGTCTGGACATGGTGACCCAGGGTGGACAAGGAGGGGTCCAGGGGGTCTGGACATGGTGACCCAGGTGGACAAGGAGGGGTCCAGGGGGTCTGGACATGGTGACCCAGGGTGGACAAGGAGGGGTCCAGCTGGCTGGATATGGTGACCCAGGATGGTGAAGGAGGGAACCAGAGGATCTGGACATGGTGATCCAGGAGGGGTCCAGGTGGTCTGGACATGGTGATCCAGGTGGACAAGGAGGGGTCCAGGGGGTCTGGACATGGTGATCCAGGAGGGGTCCAGGTGGTCTGGACATGGTGATCCAGGTGGACAAGGAGGGGTCCAGGGGGTCTGGACATGGTGATCCAGGAGGGGTCCAGGTGGTCTGGACATGGTGACCCAGGGTGGACAAGGAGGGGTCCAGCTGGCTGGACATGGTGACCCAGGATGGTGAAGGAGGGAACCAGGGGGTCTGGACATGGTGACCCAGGATGGACAAGGAGGGGTCCAGGTGGTCTGGACATGGTGACCCAGGTGGTCCAGGAGGGATCCAGGGGGTCTGGACATGGTGATCCAGCAGGGGTCCAGGTGGTCTGGACATGGTGACCCAGGGTGATCAAGGAGGGGTCCAGGTGGTCTGGACATGGTGACCCAGGTGGACAAGGAGGGGTCCAGGGGGTCTGGACATGGTGACCCAGGAGGGGTCCAGGGGGTCTGGACATGGTGATCCAGGGTGGTCAAGGAGGGGTCCAGGGGGTCTGGACATGGTGACCCAGGGTGGTCAAGGAGGGGTCCAGGGGGTCTGGACATGGTGACCCAGGGTGGACAAGGAGGGGTCCAGGTGGTCTGGACATGGTGACCCAGGGTGGTCAAGGAGGGGTCCAGGGGGTCTGGACATGGTGATCCAGGAGGGGTCCGGGGGTCTGGACATGGTGACCCAGGGTGGACAAGGAGGGGTCCAGGTGTCTGGACATGGTGACCCAGGTGGACAAGGAGGGGTCCAGGTGGTCTGGACATGGTGACCCAGGGTGGTCCAGGAGGGATCCAGGTGGTCTGGACATGGTGATCCAGGGTGGACAAGGAGGGGTCCAGCTGGCTGGACATGGTGACCCAGGGTGGTCCAGGAGGGATCCAGGGGGTCCAGGAGGGGTCCAGGTGTCCCGGTTCTTTCAGGGGTCAAGGAGGGACCTGGATTTTGGTCAAAGAGGGGACCCAGATGTCCAGGTTCAGGGGGGACCACGTGTCCTGGTCCAGGAGGACCCAGATGTCCAAGTGCTACCAGGAGTCCAGGAGGTGACCCAGGTGTCCAGGACCTGTTGGGGGTCTCAGGGGGGACCCAGGTGTTGGGGTTCTACCAAGGGTTTGGAGTTGACCCAGGTCCAGCAGGGATCAAGGTGTCTGAGTCCTACCAAGTGTCCAGGAAGGGACCCAGGTGTCCAGGGCCAGGTGGAACCAGGTGTCCAGGTCCTACCAGGGGTCTCGGGGGGGGACTCAGGTGCTGAGATCCAGGAGGTGACCCAGGTGTCCAGGGCCAGGTGGAACCAGGTGTCCAGGACCTGTCAGGGGTCTCAGGGTGGACCCAGGTGTCCAGATCCAGGGAGGACCAAGTGGCCAGGTCCTACCAGGGGTCCTGGAGGAGACCCAGGACCTGTTTGAGGTCTCAGGAGGTGACCCAGGTGTCCAGGTCCTACCAAGGGTCCAGGGGGGACTCAGGTGCTGAGATCCAGGAGGTGACCCAGGTGTCCAGGTCCTACCAAGGGTCCAGGGGGGACTCAGGTGCCCAGGTCCAGGTGGGCCCCATGTGTCCAGGTCCTACCAGGGGTCCTGGAGGAGACCCAGGACCTGTTTGAGGTCTCAGGAGGTGACCCAGGTGTCCAGGTCCTGCCAGGGGTCCAGGGGGGACTCAGGTGCTGAGATCCAGGAGGTGACCCAGGTGTCCAGGTCCTACCAAGGGTCCAGGGGGGACTCAGGTGCCCAGGTCCAGGTGGGTCCCATGTGTCCAGGTCCTACCAGGGGTCCAGGGGGGACTCAGGTGCTGAGATCCAGGAGGTGACCCAGGTGTCCAGGGCCAGGTGGAACCAGGTGTCCAGGACCTGTCAGGGGGTCTCAGGGTGGACCCAGGTGTCCAGATCCAGGGAGGACCAAGTGGCCAGGTCCTACCAGGGGTCCTGGAGGGGACCCAGGACCTGTTTGAGGTCTCAGGAGGTGACCCAGGTGTCCAGGTCCTACCAAGGGTCCAGGGGGGACTCAGGTGGGCCCAGGTCCAGGTGGGCCCCAGGTGTCCAGGTCCTACCAAGGGTCCAGGGGGGACTCAGGTGGGCCCAGGTCCAGGTGGGCCCCAGGTGTCCAAGTCCTACCAGGGTTCCAGAGGGGACTCAGGTGCTGAGATCCAGGAGGTGACCCAGGCGTCCAGGTCCTACCAAGGGTCCAGGTGGGCCCAGATGTCCAGGTCTTACCAGGGCTCCAGGAGCTCACCCAGGACCTGCCAGGGGTCACGGGGGGGACCCAGGTGTCCATGACCTACTGGGGGGGTGGGGGGGCTCTCAGGGAGGACTCTCCCCACCCCCCCCGTCCCAGCAGTGTCCCCTGGTGTCCCCCCCACCCGTGTCGTGACCCCCCCTCTGGTGTCCCTGCCAATGTCGCAAGCCCCGAGGTGGCCCCTCGCCAGCGCCTTCCCCGAAATGAGGAAGGACCGGGCGTCTGGGCAGCCCCTCCCCCACCCCTCGGGGGGGCCGGTGGGAGGGGGTCGGGGGGCTCCCAACCCCTCCCCAGGGACACCCAAGGCTGCGGGACCCCCCCAGCGGGTGCCAGCCCCCCCCCCCCCGGCACAGGGGGTCTTGGGGGTCCCAGGGGCGTCACCCCCACCCCCACCCAAGGGGCCGCAGGTGGCCGCAGCCCCTCCCCCCACCCATGGGTGGGCCCAGGGCTCGGGTTACCCATTAACCAACGGGGCCACCATAAAGGGACCCCCTGGCCCCTGTCCCCGTCCCCCCACCCTGCAGCCATGGGAGCCCCGGCGCTGCCCCTCCTCCTCCTCCTCGGCCTCCTGGTGCTGCTCGGGACCCCCGCCCACGCCCAGCTGTGAGCGATTTGGGACCACCCCCACCCATGGGACCCCCACCTATGGGACCCCCTCTTTTAACCCCCCCCCCCCCAATACCCTGGGATTCCTCTGCACCCCTCGGACCCCCCCCTCATCAGCACCCCCATCGAATCCCCTTTTTTTGGGATCCCCAAAAATTCGGGCTCTGCCCCAAAATGGGATCTCCCCACCCATGGGACCCCCTCCCCCCTTGGGACCCCCTCACCCTGGGATTCCCCTGCACCCCTGGGACCCCCTTATCGGGCCCCTCCCCCGTTCCCATGGGACCCCCATGGAATCCCCTTTTTTGGGACCCTCCCACCTTGGGATCTCCTCTTTTAAC
The DNA here is from genome assembly GCA_026167965.1 of Cyanocitta stelleri. NCBI lineage: Eukaryota > Metazoa > Chordata > Aves > Passeriformes > Corvidae > Cyanocitta > Cyanocitta stelleri. Next base: position 214,849 of record JANXIP010000169.1, read on the forward strand.
CCCCCCAAACCCTGGGATTCCCCTGCACCCCTTGGACCCCCTTATTGGGACCCCCATGAACCCCCCCCCGTTCCCATGGGACCCCCATGGAATCCCCTTTTTTGGGACCCCCCCACCCATGGGACCCCCTCTTTTAACCCTCCTGGAATCCCCTTTTTTGGGACCCTCTCACCTTGGGATCTCCCCTGGGATTCCCGCTTGGACCCCCTTATTGGGACCCCCATGAACCCCCCCACCCTCGTTCCCATGGGACCCCCATGGAATCCCCTTTTTTGGGACCCCCCCACCCATGGCACCTCCTCTTTTAACCCCCCCAAACCCTGGGATTCCCCTGCACCCCTTGGACCCCCTTATTGGGACCCCCATGAACCCCCCCCCCGTTCCCATGGGACCCCCATGGGACCCCCACACCTTGGGATCTCCCCTGGGATTCCCCCTTGGACCCCCTTATTGGCCCCCCCCCGTTCCCATGGGACCCCCATGGAATCCCCTTTTTTGGGACCCCCCCCAACCATGGGACCCCCTCTTTTAATCCCCCCCTGCCCTTGGGATCTCCCTTGGGGTTCCCCCTTGGACCCCCTTACTGGGACCCCCCTGTGCCCCCACGGGACCCCCCTGGAATCCCCTTTTTTAGGATCCCCAAACCTCGGGATCTGCCCCAAAATGGGATCTCCCCACCCATGGGACCCCCCCCGTCCCCCCACCCCCATGGGACCCCCTCTTTTAACCCCCCCGGGATCTCCCCTGCGGTTCCCCCATCAAATCCTCTTTTTTGGGACCATCCCAACCTCAGGATTTCCCTCCCCAAAATCCCCCCAACCCCGCATGGGACCCACCCCCACCCCAGCCCGGATCCCCCATATCCAGGAGCCCCCCAAAAACCCACCAGGGACCCCCCACCCCAACCCCAAATGGCACCTCCCTGTCCAGGCCCCCCCCCCACCCAGGGGGGGTTCTGGGGTGTAATGAGGGATTTGGGATATAATGGGGGATTTGGGGTGTAATGGGGGATACTGGGGTGTAATGGGGGATACTGGGGGGCAGTGAGGGATACTGGGGTGTAATGGGGGATACTGGGGTGTAATGGGGGATTTGGGGTGTAATGGGGGATACTGGGGGGGCAGTGAGGGATACTGGGGTGTAATGGGGGATACTGGGGTGTAATGGGGGATACTGGGGGGCAGTGAGGGATACTGGGGTGTAATGGGGGATACTGGGGTGTAATGGGGGATTTGGGCTGTAATGGGGGATACTGGGGGGGCAGTGAGGGATACTGGGGTGTAATGGGGGATTTGGGGTATAATGGGGGATACTGGGGTGTAATGGGGGGATACTGGGAGGCAGTGAGGGATACTGGGGTGTAATGGGGGATTTGAGGTTGTTTCAGGCCCATGGGGCAGGCTGGGGGGGGGACGTTCATGGGGTCCCACAAGATCCCCAGGGCATTGCGGGGACCGATTTTGGGGTTTCTGGATCCTGTGAGGTCCCCAGGGTGCTGTGGGGACAGATTTTGGGGTCTTCAGGGCAATGGGAAGTCCCCAGGGCGCTGTGGGGACAGATTTTGGGGTTTCTGGGAGCTGTGACACCCCAGGGCTTTGTGAGGTCCCCAGGGTGCTGTGGGGACAGATTTTGGGGTTTCTGGATCCTGTGAGGTCCCCAAGGTGATATAGGGACAGATTTTGGAGTTTCTGGGTCCTGTGACACCCCAGGGCTTTGTGAGGTCCCCCAGGGTGCTGTGGGGACAGATTTTGGGGTCTCCAGGACTTTGTGAGGTTCCCAGGGTGCTGTGGGGACAGATTTTGGGGTTTCTGGGAGCTGTGACACCCCAGGGCTTTGTGAGGTTCCCAGGGTGCTGTGGGGACAGATTTTGGGGTTTCTGGGTGCTGTGAGGTCCCCAGTGTGCTGTGGGGACAGATTTTGGGGTTTCTGGGTGCTGTGAGGTCCCTAGGGCTTTGTAAGGTCCCCAGGGTGCTGTGGGGACAGATTTTGGGGTCTCCAGGGCTTTGTGAGGTCCCCAGGGTGCTGTGGGGACAGATTTTGGGGTTTCTGGGTGCTGTGACACCCCCAGAGCCCCACGACAGCCCCGCGGTGTCCCCAGGGTGACAATGGTGACCCCAGCCGTGCTGCGGCTGGAGACGGACGAGCGCGTGGTGCTGGAGGCCCCCGGACTGACCGCGGCCACCGAGGCCTCGCTCATGGTCCAGGACTTCCCTCAGAAGCGCCAGGTCCTGTTCCAGGTCCGGGTGCCCCTGAGCCCGGCCGAGGGCATGATGGCCACTGCCACCATCAAGGTACGGTGTCCCCACCCCGCCAGGTCACTGCCACCACCCCGTGGTCACTGCCCCGGGTCATTGTCCCAGCGGTCACTGCCCGGGAGGGGAAACTGAGGCTGAACCCTGAACCTGGGGTGGAGAATGTCCGGGGGGTGGGGGACATGGGGGGATGGTCACTTCTGGGGTCCATGGGGATGGTCACACCATGTCAAGGGGGGTGGTCGCTCCTGCGGTCCATGGGAGTGGTCACTCCTGGGGTCCACAGGGATGGTCACACAACGTCAAGGGGGGTGGTCACCCCTGGGGTTCTTGGGGATGGTCACTCCTGGGGTCCATAGGGGTGGTCACTCCTGGGGGCCTTGGGGATGGTCACACCATGTCAAGGGGAGTGGTCACTCCTGGAGTCCTTGGGGGTGGTCACTCCTGGGGTCCATAGGGGTGGTCACTCCTGGGGTCCATGGGGATGGTCACACCACGTCAAGGGGGGTGGTCACCCCTGGGGTTCTTGGGGATGGTCATTCCTGGGGGCCTTGGGGATGGTCATTCCTGGGGTCCATAGGGGTGGTCACTCCTAGGGTCCATGGGGATGGTCACCCCTGGGGTCACACCATGTCAAGGGGGGTGGTCACTCCTGAGGGCCTTGGGGATGGTCATTCCTGGGGTCCATAGGGGTGGTCACTCCTAGGGTCCCTGGGGATGGTCACCCCTGGGGTTGCACCATGTCAAGGGGGGTGGTCACTCCTGGGGGCCTTGGGGATGGTCATTCCTGGGGTCCATAGGGGTGGTCACTCCTGGGGTCCTTGGGGATGGTCACTCCTGGAGTCCTTGGGGGTGGTCACACCATGTCAAGAGGGGTGGTCACTCCTGCGGTCCTTGGGGGTGGTCACACCATTTTGAGGGTGGTGACCACCCCCTGGGTCCATGGGGGCGGTCACACCATGTCAAGAGGGGTGGTCACTCCTGGGGTCCTTGGAGATGGTCAGGCCTGGTGTCCAGGGGGATGGTCACCTATGGATCTTTGGGGACAGTGGCCCTGGGTGTCCTTGGGGATGGTGACCCTGGAGTCCTTGGGGACTGTCCCCAGCGTCCTCAACCCTGGGCACAGCTGTCACCTGGTGTCCCCTGTCCCTGTGGTGCTGCTGCCACCCAGTGTCTCCTGTCCCTGTGGCACAGATGTCACCTGGTGTCCCCTGTCCTGTCCCTGTGGCATGGGTGTCACCCAATCTCCCCTGTCCTTGTGTTGTGGGTGTCACCCGGTGTCCCCTGTCCCCATGGGTATCACCAACGTCCCCTGTCCCCGCAGGTGTCCCCAGTGTCCCCAATGTCCCTGTGGATGTCCCCAACATCCCCTGTCCCCAGTGTCCCCAGTGTCCCCTGTCCCCGTGGATGTCCCCAACGTCCCCTGTCCTCCCCGCAGGTGTCCCCAACATCCCCTGTTCCCACAGGTGTCCCCAGTGTCCCCTGTCCCCGTGGGTGTCCCCAATGTCCCCTGTCCCCACAGGTGTCCCCTGTCCCCGTGGATGTCCCCAACATCCCCTGTCCTCCCCGCAGGTGTCCCCAACATCCCCTGTTCCCACAGGTGTTCCCAGTGTCCCCTGTCCCCGTGGATGTCCCCAACATCTCCTGTCCCCACAGGTGTCCCCTGTCCCCGTGGATGTCCCCAACATCCCCTGTTCCCACAGGTGTTCCCAGTGTCCCCTGTCCCCGTGGATGTCCCCAACATCTCCTGTCCCCACAGGTGTCCCCAGTGTCCCCTGTCCCCGTGGATGTCCCCAACATCCCCAGTCCCCACAGGTGTCCCCAGTGTCCCCAGTCCCCGTGGATGTCCCCAACATCCCCAGTCCCCACAGGTGTCCCCAGTCCCCGCAGATGTCCCCAACATCCCCTGTCCCCACAGGTGTCCCGTGTCCCCAGTCCCTGTGGATGTCGCCAATGTCCCCTGTCCCCACAAGTGTCCCCAGTCCCTGTGGATGTCCCCAGTGTCCCCTGTCCCCGCAGGTGTCCCCAACATCCCCAGTCCCCTCAGGTGTCCCCTGTCCCCGCAGATGTCCCCAACATCCCCTGTCCCCACAGGTGTCCCCAGTGTCCCCAGTCCCTGTGGATGTCGCCAATGTCCCCAGTCCCTGCAGGTGTCCCCAGTGTCCCCAATGTCCCCAACATCCCCTGTCCCCACAGGTGTCCCCAACATCCCCTGTCCCCACAGGTGTCCCCAGTGTCCCCAATGTCCCCAGTGTCCCCTGTCCCCACAGGTGTCCCCAACATCCCCTGTCCCCACAGGTGTCCCCAGTGTCCCCTGTCCCCGTGGATGTCCCCAACATCTCCTGTCCCCGCAGGTGTCCCCAGTGTCCCCAGTGTCCCCTGCCCCGCAGGTGTCCCCAGTGTCCCCTGTCCCCGTGGATGTCCCCAACATCCCCTCTCCCCACAGGTGTCCCCAGTGTCCCCTGTCCCCGCAGATGTCCCCAACATCCCCTGTCCCCACAGGTGTCCCCAGTGTCCCCAGTCCCTGTGGATGTCGCCAATGTCCCCAGTCCCTGCAGGTGTCCCCAGTGTCCCCAATGTCCCCAACATCCCCTGTCCCCACAGGTGTCCCCAACATCTCCTGTCCCCGCAGGTGTCCCCAGTGTCCCCTGTCCCCGTGGATGTCCCCAGCATCCCCTGTCCCCGCAGGTGTCCCCAGTGTCCCCTGTCCCCGCAGGTGTCCCCAGTGTCCCCAGTCCCGGTGGATGTCCCCAACGTCCCCTGTCCCCGCAGGTGTTGGCCAAGGCGCTGCCGCAGGCGCAGGGGAAGCAGTTTGTGACGGTGACAGCGCGGGTGGGCACGGTGACACTGGAGAAGGTGCTGCTGGTGTCCCTGCAGAGCGGCCACATCTTCGTGCAGACCGACAAACCCATCTACACCCCCGGGGCCACCGGTGAGCCACAGGGGACACCTGAGGACACCTCGGGGGGATGGGGACACTGTGGGGGGCTGGGGACATCTCCCTGTCACACCTCAGAGGGGGCTGGGGACACTTCAGGGGGTGAGGACATTGCAGGGGGTCGGGGACACCTTGGAGTGCCGGTGTCACCTTGCAGTGCAAGACCCCAGCACCCATTTGGGGACCTCTCCATGATGTCCTCAGGGGGACCCACTGTCCCCATCCTGTCGCCACCCACCTTGTCCCCCGTGTCCCCTCCCATTGCCGAGTGTCCCCTCACTGTCCCCTCTCACCTTGTCCCCCCTGTCCCCACCTCGTCCTTGTCCCCTCTCACCTTGTCCCCTGTGTCCCCTCCCAGTGCCCCATGTCCGCTCCCAGTGCTGGATATCCCCATCCTTGTGGTCACCTTGTCCCCCATGTCCCCTCCCTGTCCCCTGTGTCCCCTCATGGTCCCCATTCACCTTGTCCCCTGTGTCATGTCCCAATGCTGGGTGTCCCCACCTTGTCCTTGTCCCCTCTCACCATGTCCCGTGTCCCCTCCCAGTGCCCCATGTCCACTCCCAGTGCTGGATATCCCCATCCTTGTGGTCACCTTGTCCCCCATGTCCCCTCCCTGTCCCCTGTGTCCCCTCATGGTTCCCATTCACCTTGTCCCCTGTGTCACGTCCCAATGCTGGGTGTCCCCACCTTGTCCTTGTCCCCTCTCACCATGTCCTGTGTCCCCTCCCAGTGCCCCATGTCCCCACCCTGTCCTCATCCCCTCTCACGTTGTCCCTTTTGTCCCCTCCCAGTCCTCTGCCGCCTCTTCACCGTGGACCACCTCATGCAGCCGGTGGCCAAGACGGTCATCGTGGAGGTCAAGGTGGGTGCCCTTGGGTGACACAGGGGTGACGCAAGGGGGGTAACACAGTGCCACCTGCGCCATCGTCCCCACCCTCCGCGTGTCCCCTCAGACGCCCGACAACGTCATCATCAAACAAGTCCCAGTGTCTTCCCCGATGAAAACCGGGATCATGTCCCTCAACCACAACCTGCCTGAGGTCGTCAGGTGGGTGTCACCTCCCTCCGCGGTGGCCCCGGGGACACCCCTGGGGCTGTCCCCTCACTGTCTCCTCACTGTCCCCTCTTCCAGCCTGGGCATGTGGACGATTTCGGCCAAATTCGAGGATTCTCCAGATCAGGTTTTCAGCACCCAATTCGAGGTCAAGGAATACGGTGGGTGTGGGGTGGGGTCAGGGGGGACCCTGGGGACTGTCCCCAAGGGGCGCCGGTGTCACCGATGTCATCCCTGCAGTGCTGCCGAGCTTTGACGTGTCCCTGGATCCCGAGGAGAAGTTCCTGTACATCGACCGCCAGCAGGATTTCCGGGTGTCCATCCTGGCCAGGTGACCCCAAGACCGTCCCCTCTGGGGTCACACCCATGTGGGGATGGGGTGGGGGGACAGGGGACAGCTCTGCTCTGCTGCTGTCCACGGGGACAGGGTGGAGGGTGAGGGGGACACAGGGTGACGTGGTGGAGGTGGTAGGACATGATGGGATGGTGTGGGACACGGGGCAGGGATGGCAGGATGGGGACATGGGACAATGGGGTGACAGCTCAGTGTGGGGGCGAGGTTGGCAGTGGGGACGCAGGGGCACGGTGATGGTGGTGGCAGTGGCAGGGATGGGATGACAGGGATTGGTAGGATGGGGACATGGGACAATGGGGTGACAGCGTGGTGTGGGGACAGGGGTGGCAGTATAGGGAGGTGCTGGGGACATGGTGGCACGGTCACACGGTGCTGTCCCCAGGTACCTGTACGGGAAGCACGTGGAGGGGACGGCCTTTGTCCTCTTCGGGGTCATGGTGGACGACGAGAGGAAGAGCATCCCCCAGTCCCTGCGGCGCGTGGCGGTGAGCCTGGCACTGTCCCCAACCCTGTCCCCAACCCTGCCACTGTCCCTGTCCTGGAGAGCCTGCCATTGTCCCTGTCCCCAACCTTGTCCCCATCAGTGTCCTTGTCCCTGTCCCCATCCCTGTCACAGGCTGAGCTCTCCTGTCCCCATCCTCTGTCCCCATTTCCATGGGCCCTGTCCCGTCCCCTGTCCCTTCCTGAGCTCTGCCATCGCCTGTCCCCACCCTTGTCCCCATTCTCATCCCTGTCCCCACCCTGTCCCTGGTGGCCACAGGTGCAGGATGGGGATGCTGAGGCCGTGCTGTCCCCATGCCTGTCCCAACCCTGTCCCCAGGTCCAGGATGGTGACACTGAGGCTGTGCTGTCCCCCTGATGTCCCCATTCCTGTCCCCCTGTCCCCAGGTCCAAGAGGGTGACGCCAAGGCCGTGCTGGCCCCCTGTTGTCCCCATGCCTGTCCCAACCCTGTCCCCAGGTCCAGGACGGTGACACCGAGGCCATGCTGTCCCTCTGCTGTCCCCATGCCTGTCCCAACCCTCTCCCCAGGTCCAGGATGGTGACACTGAGGCCGTGCTGTCCCCCTGCTGTCCCCATGCCTGTCCCAACTCTGTCCCCAGGTCCAGGACGGTGACGCCGAGGCCGTGCTGTCCCCCTGATGTCCCCATCCCTGTCCCAACCCTGTCCCCCTGTCCCCAGGTCCAAGACGGTGACGCCAAGGCCGTGCTGTCCCCCTGTTGTCCCCATGCCTGTCCCACCCCTGTCCCCAGGTCCAGGACGGTGACGCCAAGGCCGTGCTGTCCCCTTGTTGTCCCCATGCCTGTCCCAACCCTCTCCCCAGGTCCAGGATGGTGACACCGAGGCCGTGCTGTCCCCATCCCTGTCCCAACCCTGTCCCCAGGTCCAGGATGGTGACGCCAAGGCCGTGCTGTCCCCCTGCTGTCCCCATCCCTGTCCCAACCCTGTCCCCAGGTCCAGGATGGTGACGCCGAGGCCGTGCTGTCCCCATGCCTGTCCCAACCCTGTCCCCAGGTCCAGGACGGTGATGCCGAGGCCGTGCTGTCCCCCTGATGTCCCCATGCCTGTCCCAACCCTGTCCCCAGGTCCAGGATGGTGACGCCGAGGCCATGCTGTCCCCCTGATGTCCCTATCCCTGTCCCAACCCTGTCCCCCTGTCCCCAGGTCCAGGACGGTGACGCCAAGGCCGTGCTGTCCCCCTGTTGTCCCCATGCCTGTCCCAACCCTGTCCCCAGGTCCAGGACGGTGATGCCGAGGCCATGCTGTCCCCCTGCTGTCCCCATGCCTGTCCCAACCCTGTCCCCAGGTCCAGGACGGTGACACTGAGGCCGTGCTGTCCCCCTGCTGTCCCCATCCCTGTCCCAACCCTGTCCCCCTGTCCCCAGGTCCAGGACGGTGACGCCAAGGCCGTGCTGTCCCCCTGTTGTCCCCATGCCTGTCCCAACCCTGTCCCCAGGTCCAGGATGGTGACACCGAGGCCATGCTGTCCCTATCCCTGTCCCACCCCTGTCCCCAGGTCCAGGACGGTGACACCGAGGCCGTGCTGTCCCCCTGCTGTCCCCATGCCTGTCCCAACCCTGTCCCCCTGTCCCCAGGTCCAGGACGGTGACGCCGAGGCCGTGCTGTCCATGGCCCACCTGCGCGAGCGTTTCCCCAACCCCCAGGAGCTCGTGGGACACTCCCTCTACGTCACCGTCACTGTCATCACCGAGTCAGGTCTGCGCGGGGACACGGGGGGACAGGGACAGTGGGGGGACATGGGAGACTGGCGGGACAGGGGGACAAAGTGGGGACAGCAGTGACGTGGGTCTGGAGATGTGTGGGGTTGGGGACAGCGAGGATTGGGGCACATCTGGGATGGGGGACAGGGAGCCCTGGCCCCAGGTGACATGGCCACTGCGGTGTCCCCACAGGTGGTGACATGGTGGAGGCCCAGGGGGACACGGGGGACGTGAGGAACTTGGGAGGACAGAGACAGTGGGGGGACAAAGAGGGGACAGCGGTGACGTGGGTCTGGGGTCGTGTGGAGTTGGAGACAGCAAGGATGGTGGGACATCTGAGGCCACCCATGGGCTGTCCCTGGGCAGGGGACAGGGAGCTCTGGCCCCAGGTGACATGGTCACTGCAGTGTCCCCACAGGTTGTGACATGGTGGAGGCCCAGCATGGTGGCCCAGAGGGACATGGGGGACAGGGACAGTGAGGATGGGGGGACATCTGGGATAGGGGACAGGGTGGCGCTGGGTGCCACAGCCACTGCCATTGTCCCCACAGGAGGTGACATGGTGAAGGCCCAGCATGGCGGAGGGGGGACATGGGGGACAAAGGGTACTGGGGGGACAGGGATGGCAAGGATGGGGGGACATTTGGGGCGAGGGACAAGGAGCCCTGGCCCCCGGTGACGCAGCCACTGCGGTGTCCCCACAGGCAGTGACATGGTGGAGGCCCAGCGCAGCGGCATCCGGATCGTGACGTCCCCCTACAGCATCCACTTCACCCACACCCCCAAGTACTTCAAGCCGGGGATGCCCTTTGACCTGACGGTTGGTGACATCTTGGGGACAGTGGTGGCCCAGGGTGGTGGCACAGGGCCCTTGGGGTGTCCTGGCTTGGGATGGGGACAGGGCACAACTGGGGTTGGAGGTGGAGGAGATCAGTCCTCCATCAGAGGTTGGAGTCAGTCCCTGAGTGATGTCCCTGTGTCACCTGAGAGGGGCTGGGGAGCGTGGACTGTCCCTGTGTCACTGGAATGGCCCTTTCCTGGTGCCAGCGTCCCTTCCCAGTGCCACCACCCCTTCCCAGTGTCCCTTCCCAGTGTCCCTTCCCAGTGTCCCTTCCCAGTGCCACCACCCCTTCCCAGTGTCCCTTCCCAGTGTCCCTTCTTGGTATCACCACCCCTTCCCAGTGTCCCTTTCCCAGTGTTCCTTCCCAGTGCCACCACCCCTTCCCAGTGTCCCTTTCCCAGTGTTCCTTCCCAGTGCCACCACCCCTTCCCAGTGTCCCTTCCCAGTGCCAGTGTCACTTCCCAGAGTCCTTTCCCAGTGTCCCTTCCCAGTGCCAGTGTCACTTCCCAGAGTCCCTTCTTGGTGTCACCACCCTTTCCCAGAGTCCTTTCCCAGTGTCCCTTCCCAGTGCCAGTGTCACTTCCCTGTGTCCCTTCTTGGTGTCACCACCCCTTCCCAGTGTCCCTTCCTGGTGTCCCTTCCCAGTGCCACCACCCCTTCCCGGTGTCCCTTCCCAGTGCCAGTGCCCCTTCCCAGTGCCACCACCCTTTCCCAGTGCCCTTTCCCAGTGCCCCTTCCCAGTGCCCTTCCCTCCCTCCACGTCCCCACGTAATGTCCCCGTGTCCCCCGGTGTCCCCTCCAGGTCTATGTCTCCAACCCTGACGAGTCCCCAGCCCCACGTGTCACCGTCCAGGCCGATGGCTTCCAGGGCCAGGTGTCCACCCAGCGCGATGGCACGGCCAGGCTGGTCCTCAACATGCCGGCCAACAAGGACAGCGTCCCCATCACTGTGAGTGGGGACACTGGGGTGACACCGGAGTTGGGGTGGCCAAGGGGGTGGGGAAGTGACCTGGGGGTTGTGGTGGCTGAGATGTCTGGGGTGACCAATGGTTGTGGTCATCAAGGGCCAGGACAGCAGGATTGAGGGGCCAGGATGGGCTGGACATCCATGGTGGCCAAGGGTCATCCTGGTCACTCATCATTGGCCAAAAACCAGGATGGACAAGGTCATCCCGTGGTTGAGGTGACTGTGGTGGTCAAGATGTCCAGAGTGACCAAGGATGAGGATGTCCAAGGTCAGGGTAACCATGGTGGCCAACACAACTGGTTGACCAAGACACAAGAGTGACCAAGGACTGGGGCTGTCCTGGTCACCATCAGCCAAGGACAAGGATGTCCAAGGTCAAGATGACCATGATGGCCAACATAATAGGGTTGACCGAGACATGAGAGTGACCAAGGACCAGGAGTCAAAGAGACTGGTGGAGGTATCCACCATGGTCACTTGTCCATGGTGGCCTGTGGCCAGGGTCAGCAGTGACCAGGAACTGGGATGGCCAAGGCCAGGGGGAAGGAGGCCAAAGCATTGAGGATGGCCAAGAGCCAAGGTTGGGGCGACCATGGTGGTTGAGTGGCCAAGACATCCAAGATAGAGGATGGTCAGTTTGACCATGGAGATGGTCAGCAACGACCGGGACACCAAGAAGGGACAGGGAGGCCATGACAGACAAGATCTCCACATTTGTCGAGACCTTTATGGGTGGCCAAGACCTCTGTGGGGGGTCAAGACCTCTGTGGGGGGTCAAGACCTCTGTGGCGGCCAAAATTTCTATGATGGCCAAGACTTCTTCAGTGGCCAAGACCTATTCAGTGACCAAGACCTTTACAGTGGCCAAACCCTTCATGGTGGCCAAGGCCTCTGCAGTGGCCAAGACCTCCAAGATGGCAAACACACCTCCATGCTGGCCAACACCTCTTCGGTGGCCAAAACCTTTATGGTGGCCAAGACCTCCATGATGGCCAAGACCTCCATGATGACCAATACACCTCCATGATGGCCAAGGCCTCTGCAGTGGCCAAGACCGCCATGATGGCCAAGACCTCCATGATGACCAATTCACCTCCATGATGGCCAAGGCCTCTATAGTGGCCAAGACCACTGTGAAGGCCAAGAGCTCTATGGAACCCCCATGGTGGCCAAGCCCTCCACACTGACCCCACCCAGGCCCACGCCCCTCCCCACTGACCGAGTGCCACCGTGTCCCCATCACAGGTGCGGACAGCCCAGGCGGGGCTGCCCCCGGAGCGCCAGGCTTCGCGGCAGATGACGGCCGAGGCCTATCGTAGCCAGGCCGGCTCGGGCAACTTCCTGCACCTAGCGGTGGCTGCCACCGAGCTGCAGCCCGGGGACAACCTGCCCGTGAACTTCCACCTCAAGACCAGCAACAACAACGTCCGCAACTCCGTCCCGTTCTTCACCTACCTGGTGGGTGCCCGTGGCTGACCAGTGATTCCCGAGCTTGACCAGCTGGACGTCCAGGTGGCCACCAAGCTCGTTGTGTTTCTCGCAGATCATGAGCAAGGGCCGCATCCTCCGCGCTGGCCGGCAGCGGCATGAGGCTGGCCAGAGCCTGGTGACCATGACCCTGCCGGTGACGGCCGACCTTATCCCCTCCTTCCGCATCGTGGCCTATTACTACGTCCTGCCCGGCGAGATTGTGGCCGACTCCGTCTGGGTGGATGTCAAGGACACCTGCATGGGCACTGTGAGTGTCCCCTGCTGGCCTGGGAGGGTCAAGGGGTCATGGGGGCGTTGGATGGGCCTTGGTGGTGGCTGGGGTGGTCATTAAGGTGACCCTTCAGGGGTCTGGGAGGCGTTGGAAAGGTTGGGGGAGGCCCTTGAGGGATTTGGGGGCCTTTGGAAGGGCTTGGGGGTCCTTGAGGGGCTTGGGGGGCTCTTGAGGGATTTGGGGGGACATTGAGAGGCTTAGGAGGTCCTTGAGGGACCTTTGGAAGGGTTTGGAGGACATTAAGGGACCGGGGGGGCTTTTGGAGGGACATTGAGGGCCTTGGGTGGCCCCTGGTGGGGATTTGGTGTCACTTGGGTGGTTTGGGACACTCCATGAAGAGCTTGGACATCTCCTGGGTTGCCCAGGTGGCCCTGGTGGCCCAGTGGTGACCCAGACCCCAAGCCCATGGCCACCAACCGCCCCTGAAGGGCCAGACTTAGTGTCCCCCCTGCGGTGGGGGGGGACAAAGGTGGCTTTTGGAGACATCCTGGGGACGTCACCCCCCATGTCTGTGGCAGCTGGTGGTGAAGGGGGCGACAGAAGGTGACAACCGCATCCACGAGCCGGGGACACCGATGAGGCTGCGCATCGAGGGAGACCACAAGGCCCATGTGGGGCTGGTGGCCGTGGACAAAGGGGTCTTCGTCCTCAGCAAGAAGAACAAGCTCACCCAGACCAGGGTGGGTGGCCCTGTCCCCACTGTCCTCAAGGGGTGGTCATGACTGTCCTCACCATCCTTGGGTGGTGGTCATCACGGTTGTGCCTGTGCCCACTGTCCCCAGGAGGTGGCCATGGCCGTCAAGGCTATCCCAGCATCCTTGGATAGTGGCCATCACAGTTATCCCTGTCCCCTGGTGGTGGCCATCATGGGTGTCCTCTCCCTGCTGTCCCCAAGGGGGAGTGGTCATCATGGCTGTCCCTGTCCCTGCTATCCCCTGGTGGTGGCCATCACAGCTGTCCCTGTCCCCGCTGTCCCCAAGTGGTGGCCATGGCCATCACAGCTGTCCCTGTCCCCGCTGTCCCTGGCTGGTGGCCGTGGACAAGGGGGTCCTTGCCCTCAGCAAGAAGAGCAGACTCACCCAGACATGGGTAGGTGGCCCTGTCCCCAAGGGGTGGTGACCATCATGGCTGTCCCTGTCATCCCTGGGTGGTGGCCATGGCCATCATGGTTGTCCCCATCCCCACTGTCTGTGGGTGGTGGAAGTGACCATCATGGCTGTCCCCATCATCCCTGGGTGCTGGCCATGGCTGTCACTGATGTCCTCATCCCCCATGTCCCCAGGTGGTGGCCATCACACCTGTCCCCATCCCCACCATCCCCAGGTGGTGGCCATGGCCATCACAGTTGTCCCCAGTGTTCCTGGATAGTGGCAGTGGCTGGCCCGGTTGTCCCCATCCCTGCCATCCCTGGGTGGTGGCAGTGGCTGTCATGGCTGTCCCTGTCCCCACCATCCCCAGGTGGTGGCCATGGCCATCACAGTTGTCCCCAGTGTTCCTGGATAGTGGCAGTGGCTGGCCCGGTTGTCCCCATCCCTGCCATCCCTGGGTGGTGGCAGTGGCTGTCATGGCTGTCCCTGTCCCCACCATCCCCAGGTGGTGGCCATGGCCATCACAGTTGTCCCCAGTGTTCCTGGATAGTGGCAGTGGCCAGCCCGGTTGTCCCCATCCCCGCCATCCCTGGGTGGTGGCCATCATGGCTGTCCCTGTCCCCACCATCCCTGGGTGGTGGCAGTGGCTGTCGGAACTGTCCTGTCACCCCTGGGTGGTGGCAGTGGCTGTCACAGCTGTCCCCTGTGGGTGCAGGTTTGGGACACGGTGGAGAGAAGTGACATCGGCTGCACCCCGGGCAGTGGCAGGGACAACATCGGGGTCTTCTCGGACGCTGGCCTGAGCCTGGCCACCAGTGTCAAGGTCACCACTCCCCAGCGGTCAGGTAGGACTGGCTGGCACAGCTGTGGTGGCATCTTGGGAACAGGGGGTGGTGGCACTTCGGGGATGGAGGAGGTGACATTTCGGGGATGGAGGAGGCGACACCTCAGGGATGGGGGAGGTGACATCTCGGGGATGGGAGAGGTGATATCTCAGGGATGGAGGAGGTGACACCTTGAGGATGGGAGAGGTGACATCTCAGGGATGGAGGAGGTGACATCTCGGGGATGTTGCACCTCGGGAGGGGGGGAGGTGACATTTGGGCATGGAGGAGGTGGCACTCAGGGAAGGAGGAGGTGACACTTCCAGGATGTGACACCTTGGGGATGGGGAAGGTGACATCTTGGGGACAGGGGAGGTGACCCTTCAGGGACGGGGAGGTGGCACTTACGGGATGGGACAGGTGACGCCTCAAGGATGTGACATTTCAAGGACAGGAAAATGTGACACCTCAGGGATGGGGGAGGTGACATCTCAGGGATGGAGGAGGCGACACCTCAGGGATGGGGGAGGTGACATCTCGGGGATGGGAGAGGTGATATCTCAGGGATGGAGGAAGTGTCACTTAGGGGATGGAGGAGGTGACATCTCAGGGATGGAGGAGGTGACACCTTGAGGATGGGAGAGGTGGCAGCTCAGGGATGGAGGAGGTGACATCTCAGGGATGGAGGAGGTGACATTTTGGGGATGGAGGAGGTGACATCTCAGGGATGGAGGAGGTGACACCTCGAGGATGGGAGAGGTGACATCTCGGGGATGGGAGAGGTGACATCTCAGGGATGGAGGAGGTGACACCTCGAGGACGGGAGAGGTGACATCTCAGGGATGGAGGAGGTGACATCTCAGGGATGTTGCACCTCGGGAGGGGGGGAGGTGACATTTGGGCATGGAGGAGGTGGCACTCAGGGAAGGAGGAGGTGACACTTCAAGGATGTGACATCTCAGGGATGTGGCACCTTGGGGATGGGGAAGGTGACATCTTGGGGACAGGGGAGGTGACACTTCAGGGAGAGAGGAGGTGGCACTTACGGGATGGGACAGGTGACGCCTCAAGGATGTGACATTTCAAGGACAGGAAAATGTGACACCTCAGGGATGGGGGAGGTGACACCTCAAGGAGGTGACACCTCAGGGATGTGACACCTCGGGGAGGGGGAAGGTGACACCTCAGGGATGGGGAAGTGACCTTGAACTTTGGGATGTGACACCTGGGTCGCTGTGTCCCCTCTGTCCCCAGAGCTCCAGTGTCCCCAGCCTGCCAAACGCAAGCGCCGCTCGCTGGCACTCGCCGAGTACAAGGGCACCAAGGGTAGGTGGCACTGGGGTGTCCCTTGTCCCCAGGAACACTGCGGGTGTCCCATGTCCCACTGCGGTGTCCTGTGTCCCTTGTCCCTGAGGGTGCCAAGGTGTCCCTTGTCCCTGGTGGCACCACAGCATCCCCTGGGTCCCAAAGGCCACCGGAGTGTCCCACGTCCCTGAGGAACAACAGTGTCCCATGTCCAATCCATACCAATGTCCCGTATCCCAAAGGCCACCGGAGTGTCCCATGTCCCTGAGGGCCACCAGAGTTTCCCACATCCCCGAGGGCCACCAGAGTGTCCCATGTCCCAGTCAATACCAATGTCCCATGACCCAAAGGCCACCAAGTTTCCCATGTCCCTGAGGGCCACCAGAGTGTCCCATGTCCCAGTCAATACCAATGTCCCATGACCCAAAGGCCACCAGAGTTTCCCACATCCCCGAGGGCCACCAGAGTGTCCCATGTCCCAGTCAATACCAATGTCCCATGTCCCAGAGGCCACCAAGTTTCCCATGTCCCTGAGGGCCACCAGAGTGTCCCATGTCCCAGTCAATGCCAATATCCCAGAAGCCACCAAGTTTCCCATGTCCCTGAGGGCCACCAGAGTGTCCCATATCCCAAAAACCACCAGTGTCCCATGTCGCTGAGGGCCACCAGAGCATCCCATATCCCAAAAACCACCAAAGTATCCCATGCCCCAAAGACCACCAGAATGTCCCCCATCCCCAAGAGCCACCAGAGCGTCCCTTGTCCCAAACACCACCAGAGTGTCCCATATCCCAGAGAGCCACCAGCGTGTCCCACACCCCCGAAGTCCCCATGCCGGTGCCACCGGGGCCGGTCCCAGCCCTGTCCCGGTGTGTCCGGCAGCGGCTGAGTACTCGGACAAGCTGGAGCGGAAGTGCTGCGAGGACGGGATGAGGGACAACCTGATGGGACACAGCTGTGAGCAGAGGACCGAGTACATCCAGGAGGGCGAGTCCTGCGTCCGCGCCTTCCTCGACTGCTGCAGATACATCAAGGCCAAGCGGGACCAGCAGAAGCAGTCGCCCAGCACCGGGCTGGCCAGAAGCAAGTTTTGGGCCATGGGGGGTGGGAGAAGGTTGGGGGAGGTTGGGGCAACCTCAGGTGGAACTTGGGAGGGTCTTGGGTGGGGTTTGGGTGTTTCTTGGTGAAGGTCAGGTGAACCTTGGGCATTCTTTGGGTGTTTCTTGGACTTTCCTTGGGTGTTCCTTGGGTGATGGTCAGGTGAACCTCAGGAATTCCTTGTGTGTTCCTCAGGTGGAGCTTGGGTGAGGTTAGGAGGGTCTCGGGTGGGTTTTGGGTGTTCCTTGGTGAAGGTCAGGTGAAGTTGAGGCATTTTCCTTGGGCAAAGCTTGGGTGAAGGTCAGATGTTCCTTGGGTGTTCCTTGGTTTTTCCTTGGGCGTTCCTTGGTCGTTCCTTGGGTGTTCCCTGGGTCTTCTTTGGGTGAAGTTCAGGCATTCCTTGGATGCTCTTTGGGTGAAGGTCAGGTGACCTTTGGGCGTTCCTTGTGCTGTCCTTAGACAACCCTTGGATGAACGTTGGGCAACGCTTGGGTGGCGGTTGGGTGGCCTTGCTTGGGCAAGACCAGGGGTGGTGATGGGATGGCACTGGGGTGGCGCTGGGGTGATACCGGCTCCGCTCAGGGGTCGGAGGCCCGAGGCCACGCTCGAGAAGGCCGATGTCACCACCCTCAGGCCAGGAGGACGACAGTCCGTTCTTGTCGGACAGCGACATCGTCTCGCGGAGCCTCTTCCCCGAGAGTTGGCTGTGGCAGGTGGAGCAGCTGACAGAGCCACCCAATGAGCTGGGGTGAGCCTGGACCCCCAGACCACTAGTCCCACAACCCTCCCACCCCACAGCCCAGCTTGGGCATGGTCACCCCCTCCCTGGCCAGCTCGGACATCTCTGGAGACCAGTTATGGTCACCCCAAATCCGGACAAAGGTCACTGCTGATCCCCTGGAGCTGCCTCAGGACCCCTTGGTCCACTCAGGGGTCACCTCCAAGCTTCTGGTCCTGCTTGGGGGTCTGGGACATCTGTGGGGACAAGGGAAGTCTAACTGTGGGTTTGGGACATCTTTGGGTTCCAAGGAAGTCCCACAGTGGGTCTGGAACATCGCTGGGGACAAGGGAAGTCCCATGGTGACACCCCCTGAGCCTGGCCTGGGGTGGGCCATGACCCCCTTGGTCACTCCTGTCCTCTCCAGGGTCTCGGCCAAGACGCTGCCCGTGTACCTGAAGGACTCCATCACCACCTGGGAGGTCCTGGCCGTCAGCCTCTCCCCTTCCAAGGGTATGGGGTCATGGAGGATGAGGGAGTTTCTGGGGTCAAAGAAATCCCCCAAACCTTGGCGGAGGTCCCTGAGACCTGAAGGGTCCCCTAAAACCTGGAGGGGTTTGTTGGGATTTGAGGTATCTCCAAAATCTGAGGTGGGGATGCCTCAAAGTTTGGTGGCCATCCTTGGGATTTGAGGGATCTCCTTGGGTCTTGAGGGATCCTCTAAACATTGGGTGGACCCCATAGGACTTGAGGGGTCCCCTAAATCTTGGGGGGATTCCATGCAACTTAAGGGATCCCCTAAATGTTGGGAGAATTCCTTGGATTCAAGCGATCTCCTAAACCTTGGGAGGACTCGATGGGACTTGAGGAATCCCCTAAATCTTGGGAAGACTCCTTGGGACTCAAGGGATCTTCTAAGCTTTGGGAGGACCCTATGGGACTTGAGGGATCTCCTAAACTTTGGGAAGACTTGATGGGACTTGGGGGATCCTCTAAATCTTGGGAGAACTCCATGGGACTTGGGAGGACTCAGTGGGCCTTGAGGGATCCCCTAAAGCTTGAGAGAATTCCTTGGGATTCAAGGAATCCCCTAAACCTTGGAAGGACTCGATGGGACTTGAGGAATCCCCTAAATCTTGGGAAGACTCCTTGGGACTCAAGGGATCTTCTAAGCTTTGGGAGGACCCTATGGGACTTGAGGGATCTCCTAAACTTTGGGAAGACTTGATGGGACTTGGGGGATCCTCTAAATCTTGGGAGAACTCCATGGGACTTGGGAGGACTCAGTGGGCCTTGAGGGATCCCCTAAAGCTTGAGAGAATTCCTTGGGATTCAAGGAATCCCCTAAACCTTGGAAGGACTCGATGGGACTTGAGGAATCTTCTAAACCTTGGGAGAACTCCTTGCGACTTGAGGAATCCCCTAAATCTTGGGAGGACCCCATAGGATTTGAGGGATCTCCCAAACCTTGGAAGGACTCAATGGGACTTGAGGGATCCCCTAAACTTTAGGAAGACTCTCTGAGACTTGAGGAACCTTCTAAACCTTGGGAGGACTCCATGGGACTTGAGGCATCTCCTAAACCTTAAGAGGATCCCACAGTTCTTGATGGATCCCCTAAACCTTATGAGGACTCCCTGGGCTTCCACGGACCTCTGAAGGCCTCTGGGCTGCCCTGGGGACACGAGGTGTCCCCCAACCCCAAACCCACATGTCCCCAACCCCAGGGCTGTGCGTGGCCGACCCCTACGAGATCACAGTGATGAAGGACTTCTTCATTGACCTCCGCCTGCCCTACTCGGTGGTGAGGAACGAGCAGGTGGAGATCCGCGCCATCCTCTACAACTACTGGCTGCACGACATCACGGTCAGTTGGGGACATTTTCTGGGGACACCATGACCCTCCCCGGACCACAGGTGTGACCCCCCCACTGTCCCCGTCCAGGTGCGCGTGGAGCTGATCTACAACCCCGACCTGTGCAGCCCCTCCACGGCCAAGCAGCGCTACCAGCAGGTGCTGCGCATGAAGGCCGAGTCCTCGCGCACCGTGTCCTTCGTCATCATCCCCCTCAAGCTCGGCCTGCTGGACATCGAGGTCAAGGCGGCCGTCCGCAACCAGTACGTGGGCGACGGGGTCAAGAAGAAGCTCAGAGTCGTGGTGAGTGATGGTGGTGTCCCTGAGGTGTCCCCGGCATGGTGATGTCCCTGTGTCCTTCTTCAGCGTGGTGGGGAATGGCGCCACCTCTAGTCACCAGTGGTGTCCCCAAGGGGTCAGTGTAGGGCCAGTCCTGCTTCATATCTTCATCGATTTAGTGTTTTTATTTAATGTCTTTATTGATGACTTTATTATGAGTTAATATCTTTATTTAATATCTTTATTGATGATCTGGATGGGGGATTGAGTCCACCATCAGCGAATCTGCAGATGACACCGAGCTGGGAGCGAGTGTGGATCTGCTGGAGGGCAGGAGGGCTCTGCACAGGGACCAGGACAGGCTGGGGACAAGGGACAAACCCAACCATGGGAGGTTCAACAAGTCCGAGTGCCGGGTCCTGCACTTTGGCCACAACAACCCCTGCAGGGCCACAGGCTGGGGACAGAGTGGCTGGACAGCGGCCGGGCAGAGAGGGACCTGGGGGCACTGATGGACATCAGGCTGGACATGAGCCCAGATGGCCAAGAAGGCCAATGGCACCTGGCCTGGATCAGGAATGGAGTGGCCAGCAGCACCAGGGCAGGGATTGTCCCCCTGTACTCAGCACTGGTTGGGCCGCACCTCGAGTGCTGTGTCCAGTTCTGGGCCCCCCAATTTAGGATGGACATTGAGGGGCCGGAGAGTGTCCAGAGAAAGGCAACAAGGCTGGTGAGGGGCTTGGAGCACAAGTGCTCCAAGGTTGTTCATCCTGGAGAAGAGGAGGCTCAGGGGTGACCCCATCACTGTCCACCACTCCCTGGCAGGAGGGGGCAGCCAGGTGGGGGTCAGTCTCTTGTCCTGGGTGACCAGTGACAGGACAAGAGGACACAGCCTTTAAGCTGTGCCAGGAGAGGTTTAGGCTGGACATTAGGAAGAGGTTCTTCACAGAAAGGGTGGTTGGACATTGGCAGGGGCTGCCCAGGGAGGTGGTGGAGTCCCCATCCCCGGAGGTGTTCAAGACTGGACATGGCACTCGGTGCCATGGTCAGGGTGACAAGGTGATGATGGGTCACAGGTTGGACTCGATGATCTCAAAGGTCTTTTCCAACCTGGTTAAATCTGTGATTCTGTGGTTCATCCTGGGATGAAGGATTGTCCCCTCAGGATGGCCATGTGTGGCCTCCTGGGGCTGTCCCAGTGTGTCCACCTGAGCTGGGGGTGCTGGTTTATACTGGGAGGCCTTTCCCGGCCAGTCCAGAGGGGTTGGGAAGGGGAGGACCCCAAACCCAGCCCCACCTTCAGCACTGGACTCTGCCCTGGGCAGCCCGAGGGGATGCGGCTGGAGAAGACGGTGCAGATCGTCGAGCTGGACCCACAGAAGAAGGGAGTCAGTGAGTGACCGCGGCTGAGCTCGGCCCCATGGGGGGACTCGCCTGGGTCAGGGTCTGGGGCACCTCAGGGACAAGGGAGGTCCCACTGTGAGGCTGGAACATCTCAGGGGATGGAGAAGGTACCCCCAAGAGCAGGTCTGGGACATTTTGAGGAACCAGGAAGTCCAACTGTGGGTCTGGGACATCTTAGGGGATGGAGGATGTACCCCCAAGGGCAAATTTGGGACATCTTGGAGGACAAGGGACACCCCACTGGGTCTGGGACATCTTGAGGGACCAGGGAGGTCCCACTGGGGCATCTCTGGGGACCAGAGAAGTTCCACTGTGGGTTTGGGACATCTTGAGGGACCAGGGAAGGCCCACTGTGGGTTTGGGATATCTTTGGGGACAAGGGAAGTCCAGCTGTGGGTCTGGGTCATCTTTGGGGCCAAGAGCCATCCCATCACCACAGAGCTGGGGCATTTCAAGGGAGAAGGGACATCCTGGTGTGACCCTGGAAGGTCTGGAGGGACAAGGGACACCCTGATGTGGGGCAGGGCTGGGTCACCTCAGGGTTGAGCACTGGGGGGGACACGGGGAGGATTTGGGGTCACCCACGTCCACCCCGTCCCACAGACGGGGTGCAGGAGGAGCGAGTGAAGGCCGCGGATCTCTCGGACATCGTCCCCAACACGGAGTCAGAGACCAAAGTCAGCATCCAAGGTGAGCGCCGGGGAGGGGACACAGGTGGGGACAACCCGGGGAGGGGACAGGTGGGAGGGACATCCTCGGGTGTGACACGTCCCCTTGTGGCCCAGGCAACCCCGTGTCCATCATCGTGGAGAAGGCCATCGACGGGGCCAAGCTGAAGCACCTGATTGTGACCCCGTCGGGCTGCGGGGAGCAGAACATGATCGCCCTGACGCCCACGGTCATCGCTGTCCACTACCTGGACAACACCATGCAGTGGGAGAACTTCGGCATCGACCGCCGGGCCGAGGCCATCGAGCTGATCAGGAAAGGTGGGAGCAGCCCCAAAAGGGTGGGAATGTCCTCAAAAGGGTGGGAATGTCCCTCAGTGGCCTCTCTCGGGTCACAAAATGTCCCTATCTTCTGAGGTGGTGCAGGAGATGGCCTCTCTGGAGACCTGGGTTGGATGCCACCAGTTTGGGGTTTCTGGAGTTACTGGTTTGCACTGGGATGGGCTCCTGAGTGGGTTGGTGGCCCAAGGCTTCCTCAGCTTGGGTGGGTGCTCCTTGTGTGTGACCAACAGTTAGAGGGTGTTGGTGGCCTGATGGCACCTCCAGGTGTTCCTTCTCTTGGCCAATGGTTGGAGGGTGTTGGTAGCCTGCAGCCACCCCTGGACACCCCTCAGGTTGACCAAGAGTTGGAGGACATTGGTGGCCTGAGGCCACCCCTGGACACTCCTTGTATTCACCAACGGTTGGAGGACATCGGTGGCCTGAGGCCACCCCTGGACACCCCTCAGGTTGACCAACAGTTGGAGGACACTGGTGGTCTGAGGCCACCCCTGGACAACCCTTGTATTCATCAATGGGTTGGAGGACATTGATGGCCTGAGGCCACCCCTGGCCGCCCTTCACATTGACCAAGAGTTGGAGGACATTGGTGGCCTGAGGCCACCCCTGGACACCCTTCACACTGACCAAGAGTTGGAGGACACTGGTGGTCTGAGGCCACCCCTGGACAACCCTTGTATTCACCAATGGGTTGGAGGACATTGGTGGCCTGAGGCCACCCCTGGCCACCCTTCACATTGACCAAGAGTTGGAGGACATTGGTGGCCTGAGGCCACTGCCGGCCACCGCCGGCCACCCCTCGCATTGACCAATGACTGGAGGACCTTGGTGGCCTGAAGCCACCCCCGGCCATCCCTTGCATTGACCAACGTCCATCTCCTCGCAGGTTACACCCAACAGTTGGCCTTCCGCAAGCCCGACAGCTCCTACGCCGCCTTCATCCAGCGCCCCTCCAGCACCTGGTGAGGTCCTGCTGCCACCGCCACCACCTGGCTCGGGTGACAGGCCCGGACGCGACGCTCAGGTGTCCCCATCCCCAGGTTGACCGCCTACGTGGTCAAGGTGTTCGCCATGGCCCGCAAGCTGACGGACATCGAGCACAGCGAGATCTGCGGCCCCGTCAAGTGGCTCATCCTCAACAAGCAGAAGCCGGATGGAGTCTTCCAGGAGGACGCTCCCGTTATCCATAAGGAGATGTTGGTAGGGGGACACCTCAACCCTGTCACTGCTGGTGGCTGAAGGTTGGGAGGACCTCAGGTGGAGGTCAGGTGACGAGTGGGAGGGTCTTGGGTGGGCTTCAGGTGTTCCTGGGGTGAAGGTCAGGTGAACCTCAGGAATTTCTTGGGTGTTCCTTGGGTGAAGTTTGGGTGGGTTTTGGGTATTCCTCGGCTGAAGGTCAGATGAACTTCGGGTGAAGTTGAGGCGTTTTCCTTGGGTGAAGCTTGGGTGAAGGACAGATGGTCCCTGGGTGTTCCTTGGACTTTCCTGGGGTGAAGGTCAGGTGAAGCTCAGGAATTCCTTGGGTGTTCTCTGGGTGAAGTTCGGTTGGGTTTTGGGTGTTCCTTGGTGGAAGGTCAGGTGAACCTCAGGAATTCCTCGGGTGTTCCTTGGGGGTTCTTTGGGTATCCCTTGGGTGTTCCTTGCGTGAAGGTCAGGTGAAAGTCAGACATTCCTTGGGTGTCCCTTGGGTGTCCCTTGGCCTGGTCAAGGACAGATTTTTGGAATGGGTACCTGGGGCACGGCTGAGCATTGGGTGGGGCAGAACTCGCTGGGAAAACCCTGATCCCGAGGATTTTTCCCTCTTTTTTATCCCCCAGGGAGGCTACGTAGGCGCCGAGCCTGAGGTGTCCCTCACCGCCTTCATCCTCATCGCCCTGGAGGAGGCACGGGACACCTGCAAGGACCATGTCAACGTGAGTGACCCCACGTGGGGGCAGGGACATTCCTGAGGTGCCAGGCCCTCATGGAAGCCACCTGAGATCCCAAATTTTCCGTCCTTTATTCCCAGAGCTTGGACGAGAGCATCAACAAAGCCGCCAACTTCCTGGCCCGGCGCTATGAGCAGCTGGCCCGGCCCTACACGGTGGCCCTGGCATCCTACGCGCTGGCCCTGGCCGGGAAGCTCAAGAGCGAGAAGGTCCTCATGAGGTTCTCCAAAGGTGATGCCTCAGTTGGGGGTGAAATTGGAGTGAAAGGAGGTGGTTTTGGGTCCTTATGAGATTTTGGGTCTTCATGAGGCTCTCCAAAGGTGACACCTCAACAGGGGGTGGAAACTGGGGTCAGGGGAGGTGGTTTTGGGTTCTCATGAGGTTCTCCAGAATTGAAGCCTCACCTGGGGGTGGAAACTGTGGTCAGGGGAGGTGGGTTTGGGTCCTCCTGACATTCTCAAAGGTGACACCTTCACCTTGGGGTCCAAAGGGTTGAAACTGGGGTCAGAAAAGGTGGGTTTGGGTTCTCATGAGGTTCTCCAGAAGTGGTTTTGGATCCCCCAGAGGAGACGCCTCGCCCGGGGTTGTAATTTGGGCTCGGGGTGAGGTGGCTGTGGGGTCCCTGGTGTCTGAGGGTGTCCCCGGTGTCGCCGCAGGCGGGGCCAGCTGGGAGGAGCGCAACGCCCGCACCTACAACATCGAGGGCACGTCCTACGCGCTGCTGGCCCTGGTGCACATGAAGAAGTCGGAGCTGGCAGGACCGGTGGTCCGGTGGCTCGCTCAGCAGAACTACTACGGAGGCGGCTACGGTTCCACCCAGGTGGGACATGGGACACCCCCAGCCACCCACGGGGACATCTCAGGGGCACCTGGTGGCCCTGGGGATGACAGGGATGGGGGTTGTGGTTTTGGGGACATCTCAGGGCATGGGGGTCACCTCAGGGGTGACCCTGGTGTTCCAAGGGCTGGCCCAGTACCATGTGGACACACAGCCAATGTCGCCAAGCCCTGGTGACACCGCTGACCCTCAGGCCACCAGGGGCACCCAGGAGCCCTTGTAGGCTCTCCACTCATTGTCCCCAAGCCCTGGTGACACCGGTGACCCTCAGGCCACCAGGGCCACCCAGGAGCCCTTGTGGGCACTCCAACTGGTGTCCCCAAGCCCTGGTGACCCTGATGACTCTGGCATCCCCTCAGCCACTCAGAAGCCCTTGTGGGCTCTCCACCCATTGTCCCCAAGTCCTGGTGACACTGGTGACCCTCAGGCCTCCATCCTGGTGTTCCAAGTGCTGACCCAGTACTAGGTGGACACACAGCTGGTGTCCCCAAGCCCTGGTGACCCCAGTGATTCCAGTGTCCACTCAGAAGCCCTTGTGGGCTCTCCACTCATTGTCCCCAAGCCCTGGTGACCCTGCTGTCCCTTCAGGCCACCATCCTGGTGTTCCAAGCACTGGCCCAGTACCAGGTGGCCGCAGAGGCCCAGCAGCAGCTGGAGCTGGACGTGTCGGTGCTGCTGCCGCGCCGTGCCAGCCCCGTCAAGTACCGCATCGAGAACCGCAACGCACTGGTGGCACGCTCCACTGAGGTACCTGTCCCTGGCACTGTCACCTGGCACCTGCCATGTGTCACCTTCATGTCCCAGGATAATCCTGTCCCCTCATCGTGGCCTTGGTTGTTCTTGTCCCTTCTGTGTTCTGTCACCTCTGTGTCTTCTCAAGGCTTGGGATGTCCCAGGTTGAGCTTGTCCCCTGTGGCCTTGGCACCCTGGCACCCTGGCACCTTTTCCCTGTCACTTCTGGGTCTCCTCATGTCCTGGGACAATCCTGCCCCTTCACCATGGCCTTGGTTGTTCTTGTCCCTTCTGTGTTCTGTCACCTCTGTGTCTTCTCAAGGCTTGGGATGTCCCAGGATGACCTTGGCACCTGGCACCCTTGTCCCTGTCACCTGTCACCCTGTCACTTCTATGTCCCAGGATAATCCTGTATCTTCACCATGGCCTTGGCTGTCCTTGTCCCTTCCATGTCCTGTCCCCGCTGTGTCCTTGCAAGGCTTGGGATGTCCCAGGATGACCTTGTGCCGTGTCACCTTGTCACCATGTCACCCTGTCACTCTGTCCCTGTCACCTCTGGGCCTCTTTGAGTCCCAGCACCATCCTGGCCCCTCACCATGGCCTTGGTTGTCCTTGTCCCTTCCATGTCCTGTCCCCTCTGTGTCCTCTCAAGCCTTGGGATGTCCCAGGATGACCTTGTCCCCTCCCAGGATGACCTTGTCCCCTCCCTGGGATGTCCCTGTCACCTCCATGTCCCAGGCTGAGCTTGTCCCCTCCCTTGCTGTGGCCTGCAATATCCCCCAATATGTCACCTCCCTGTCCTCCTGATCTCCGTGTCCCCTCTGTGTCCTTCAATGTCCCTGTCCCCTCTATCTCTGCAACGCTGTCACCCCCTCCGTGTCCTGCCTGTCCCTGTCCCTTCTATGTCACCTCCATGTCCCCACACACCCCTTCCTGTCCCTCCTGGGGACATCCCTGTCCCTTCCCAACGTCCCCTGTCCCCTCAGACCAAGCTGAACGAGGAATTCACAGTGAAGGCCGAGGGCGTGGGCAAGGGGACGATGACAGTGGTGACCGTGTACCATGCCAAGGTCCCCGAGAAGGACAACAAATGTGACAACTTCGACCTGAGCGTGAACGTGGAGGAGGTGAACATGGGTGAGTCCCCAACTGTCCCCAACTGTCCTCGCTGTGTCCCCCCGAGCCCCTCCCCGCCTCCCCTCTGTGCGCCCCGTGTCCTCTTCAATGTCCCCTTGCTGTCCCCACCCAGGCAAGGAAGAGGAGGATGTCATCAGGTCCGTCAAGATCACCATCTGCACCAGGTGGGGACACTGGGGACGGCGGGGATGGCAGGGGCAAGGAGGGGACAGGGAGGGGA
This sequence comes from Cyanocitta stelleri, assembly GCA_026167965.1. Lineage (NCBI taxonomy): Eukaryota > Metazoa > Chordata > Aves > Passeriformes > Corvidae > Cyanocitta > Cyanocitta stelleri. The sequence continues at coordinate 241,671 of JANXIP010000169.1, forward strand.
GTGGGAGGGAGGGACACTGGGGACAGGGAGGGGAATGGGGACACTGGGAACAGGGACATCAGGGAAAGGATGAGGACACTGGGGACAGGGAGGGGAATGGGGACATTGGGGACAGGGACATCAGGGAAAGGATGAGGACACTGGGGACAGGGAGGGGAATGGGGACATTGGGGACAGGGACATCAGGGGAAGGGTGGGGACACTGGGGACAGGGAGGGGAATGGGGACATTGGGGACAGGGACATCAGGGCTAGGATGAGGACACTGGGGACGGGGAGGGGAATGGGGACACTGGGGACAGGGACATCAGGGTTAGGATGGGGACACTGGGGACGGGGAGGGGAATGGGGACACTGGGAACAGGGACATCAGGGCTAGGATGGGGACACTGGGGACAGGGAGGGGAATGGGGACATTGGGGACAAGGACATCAAGGAAAGGATGGGGACACTGGGGCAGGGAGGGGAATGGGGACACTGGGGACAGGGACATCAGGGCTAGGATGGGGACACTGGGGACAGCAAGGACTGGGGGGTGAATGTGGGGGAGGGACACTGGGGACAGGGATATCAAGGAAAGGATGGGGACGCTGGGGACAGGAAGGGGAATGGGGACATTGGGGACAAGGAGAGGAATGGGGACACGGGGATGTCAGGGCTAGGATGGGGACACTGGGGACACACAGGGCTCAGCTCCCACCTGGTCCCATGGGGACCCTTGGGAATGGGAACACTGGGGACACTGGGGTGGTTGGGGACAGGCAGGAGTGGCCTCAGCCCTGTCCCCACAGGTACCTGGACACCGTGGATGCCACCATGTCCATCCTGGATGTGTCCATGCTCACGGGCTTCTCGCCAGATGTCCAGGACCTGAGGAGGGTCAGTGTGGGGACATGGGGACACCCAGGGGGACCTGGGTGAGACAGGGGACCCCACGTTTTTGTGCCATTGTGTGTCACCATGTCCCCACACTGCCACATGTCCCCACATCCCTGTTGTCCCTGCGTGTCCCCACATGTCCGGTGTCACCGTGTCCCCGTGTGTCCCCATGTCCTGATGCCATTCTGTGTCCCCACATGTCCCCACATGTCCTGCGTTCCCTGTGTCACCCTGTCTCCACGTGTCCCCGTGGTGTCACGGTGTGTCCTCACGTGTCCCTGCATGTCCCCCATGCTTGGTGTCATTGGTGTCCCCCGGTGTCCCTATGTGTCCCTGCGTGTCCCCTGTTCCCGGTGTCACAGCGTCCCCGGTGTCCCCGCATGTCCCTGCGTGTCCCTCATGTCACGGTGTCCCTGTGTCCCCACATATCCCCGCGTGTCTCCGCGTGTCCCCCGTGCCCAGTGTGACCCTGTCCCCCGTGTCCCCAGCTTTCCGAGGGGGTGGACAGGTACATCTCCAAGTTCGAGCTGGATCAGGGAACGGAGCGGAGCAACGTTGTCATTTACCTGGACAAGGTGGGGACACAGAGGGGACACTGGGGTAGGAACTGGGAGGTGGGAAAAGGGATGGGGACAGGGACAGGACAGGGATGGGGACAGGGATGAGATGGGATGGGGATAGGGCAGGACATGGACTGGATGGGGACAAGATGGGAGAGGAATGGGGACATGATAGCACAGGGACAGAGATGGGACAGGGATGGGACAGGGACCAAGATGGGACAGGGACCAGGAGGGAGTGGGGGACATGGGCAGGGACAGGAGGGGACAAGGATGGTGATGAAGGTGGGGACACAGAGGACATTGGGGACAGGAGGGACATGGGGACAGGGACAAGATGGGACAGGGATGTGAGAGGACAGGGATGGTGACAGGGACAGGATGGGACAGGTACCAGGAGGGAGCTGGGGACATGGGCAGGGACAGGAGGGGGGCAAGGATGGGATGGGGACAGTGTTGGGGACAGAAGTGGGTGACACAGAAACAGTCTCTCAAGGTGGTGACGAGGACAGAGACAGCTCCAGGTGATGGGTGGGAACAGCACGGGGACGTGGCTGGGGACAGGACCGGAGGGTTGGGGAGGTGCTTCACAGTCTGTCTGAGGGCCACCCCCATGTCCCCGTGTCCCCACACTGTCCCCAGGTGTCTCACAAGGCCCAGGAGTGCTTCGCCTTCAAGGCCCACCAGAGGTTCCAGGTGGGGCTGATCCAGCCCGCGGCCGTCAGCGTCTACAGCTACTACAGCATCGGTGTGTCACCCGGGTCACCTGGGTCACCCTTGTCACCTGGATCATCCTGGGGTCCCCTGGGTCATCCTTGGGTCCCCTCCACCCCCACACCCTCCGAAGTCCCCTCCATGTCCCCTCCTGTGCTTTTGTCCCACTGATCTCCTTGCTCTGTGTCCCCTCACTCTCATCCCCCCTAAGCGTCCCCACCCCGATGTCACCACCCTGTCCCCACACCTCCTGCTGGGCCCTGGTTGATGTTCCCCTGCTGTCCCCCCATGTCCCCTGATGTCCCAGATGTCCCCATGTCCCCACAGATGATCGCTGCACCCGGTTCTACCACCCGGACAAGGAGGGAGGGAAACTGAACAAGATCTGCCAGGGGGACGTTTGTCGCTGTGCCGAAGGTGACGCTGGGGACACGAGGACACGGGGGGTGGGATGGGATGACAGCACTGGCAGGGTGGGACAGTCCATGGCCATGAGGGGCCATGTCATGGCCATGATGGAACACCTTGATGTGGTGGGACACTTCATGGCCGTGATGGAAACGTGTCCCCGCCACGATGGGGACATGTCCCTGCCATGGTGGGACACGTCACGGTCATGATGGGGACATGTCACGGCCAGGATGAGACAAGTCACAGCCATGGTGGGACACAATGGCGAGATGTCACATGTCATGACCGTGATGGGGACATGTCCCTGCTGTGGTGGGACACGTCATGGTCATGATGGGGACATGTCCCTGCCACAATGGGACACGTCATGCCCGTGGTGGGGACACGTCATTGATGAGATGTCACGTGTCATGACTGTGATGGGGACACGTCCCTGCCGGATCTGACCTTGTCATGGCTGAGTCCCCATGATGTCCCCATGATGTCCCCATGATGTCCCCATGATGTCCCCGTGTCCCCACAGAGAGCTGCTTCAACCGGCAGGAGCAGCACGAGGCCATCACCGTCAACCAACGCATCCAGCTCGCCTGCGAGCCTGGAGTGGACTTCGGTGGGACATGGGGACAGTGGGGACAGCAGGGACAATGAGGGCGATGGCAGCACTGGGGGATACTGGGGACATTGGAGACATTGGAGACATTGGGGACATTGGGGACATTGGGGTCACGGGGAACATCAGGGACAGCGGGGGCATTGGGGACAATGGGGACATTGGGGATTGGGGACATTGGAGACTGGAAACATTGGGGACAATGGGGGATTGGGGACACAAGGACAATGGGGACACTGGGGACAATGGGGACATCAAGGACATTTGGGATATTGGGGACATTGGGGATTGGGGACATTGGAGACTGCAAACATTGGGGACAATGGGGGATTGGGGACATGAGGACAATGGGGACACTGGGGACATCAAGGACATTTGGGATATTGGGGACATTGGGGATTGGGGACATTGGAGACTGGAAACATTGGGGGCATTGGGGACAATGGAGACATCAAGGACACTGGGGACATTTGGGACAATGGGGGATTGGGGACACGAGGACAACGGGGACAGTGGGGACAGTGGGGACATTGGGGACATCAAGGACATTGGGGACATTGGGAATGCTGGGGAACATTGCAGGGATTGAGGGCACTGGGGACATTGGGTCATGGTGGGTGGAGCTGGGGACAGAAAGGCTGTGGGTGGGGACATCGGGGACATCAAAGGGGCAAGGAGGGACACAAGGGGGCCACCCCAGCGGGGATGACAGCGCTGTCCCCGTGTCCCCTGGCAGTGTACAAGGTGAAGCTGGTGGACCGCGAGGAGACCCCGTCCCACGACAATTACGTCATGAAGGTCCTGTCGGTCATCAAGATGGGTACGGCCACCGCGAGCAGGGGACAAGGCCACCTCGGGGCGGGGGGGGGACAAGGCCACCAAAGAGGGTGAAAAAGCCACCCCGGGGTCACCTCAGGAGGGACAAGGAAACCATGGGGGGGACAAGGCCACCACGGGGGAGGAAAAGGCCACTCTGGGAGGGGCACAAGGCCACCTTGGGGGACAAGGAAACCATGGGGGGAACAAGGGAACTGTTGGGGGACAAGGCCACCCTGAGAGGGACAAGGACATCGTGGGGGGACAAGGTCACCTCAAGAGGGGGACACAGCCACTTCAGGGAGACACGGCCACCCCTGGAGGGACACAGTCACTCTGGGGGGAAAAGGCCACCAAGGGGGGGACAAGGCCACCACAGGGCGGGTGTGACAAGGTCACCAAGGGGGAGAAACGGCCACCTGCGGGGGGACGAGGCCACCCCGTGGAGGGACACGGTGAGGGTCATCTGGGGCTGGGGACACGCAGGTGGGAGTTGAAGTCACCCAAGGGTTTTGGGGACACCCAGGTGGGTTAGAGACACACAAGGGGGCTGATGTCACCAAGGTGGGGTTGGTGTCACCCAAGGGAGTTTGGGGTTACCCTGGTGGGGGTTGGGGACACCCAAATGAGTTGATGTCACCCAGGTGGGGTCGGGGACACCCAGGTGCATTGGGGACCCCCGAAGCTGCTGGCAAAGCCAGAGGGACCTGGTCCCACCCACAGCTGGTGCCAGCAGGGGGTGGGGCCACCACAGCTGCCCTGTTTGGGGGGGTGGAGGTGACACGGTGACATGGTGACATGGTGACACGGTGACACTGTGACCAGGCACGGATGAGGACCCCGCCGGCAGCAGCAGGACATTCGTGAGCCACCAGCAGTGCAGGGACAGCCTGAACCTGCGCAAGGGACAGGACTACCTGGTCTGGGGACAGGCCAGCGACCTCTGGGTCACCGGCAGACGGTAGGGACACTGGGGGGACACAGGGACACGTGGGGGGGGGGGGATGTGGAAGGGGCCTGTGGGGACAGGGAGGGACACTGGGACAGGGGCAGAGGGGACAGGGGGACACTGGGGTGGGGAGAGGGGACGGGGGGACAAAGGGACAGGGGAGAGGGGACGGGGGGATGTGGGAACATGGGGATGTGAGGAACATGGGGATGATGAGGGCACAGGGACAGGAGAGAGGGGATGGAGGGACACGGGGACAAGGCGGGGGATATGGGGACAGGGGAGAGGGGGACACAGGGACAGGGGAGACATGGGGACAGGGAGGGACAGGGGGACACAGGGAGCAGAGGGAGAAGGTGGGGACAGCAAGAGGACACAGGGGACACTGCCCCCATTGCCCCCATTGTCCCCATTGCCCCCATTGTTCCCACTGTCCCCTATATCCCCATTGTCCCCATTGTTCCCACTGCCCCCATTGTCCCCACTGTCCCCTATATCCCCATTGCCCCCATTGTCCCCACTGTCCCCTATATCCCCACTGTCCCCATTGCCCCACTGCCCCCATTGTCCCCATTGTCCCCTATATCCCCGTTGTCCCCATTGCCCTCAATTGTCCCTGTTGTTCCCACTGTCCCCTATATCCCCATTGCCCCACTGCCCCCATTGTTCCCATTGTCCCCATTGTCCCCATTGTCCCCATTGCCCCACTGCCCCCATTGTCCCCATTGTCCCCTATATCCCCATTGTCCCCATTGCCCTCAATTGTCCCCATTGTTCCCACTGTCCCCTATATCCCCATTGTCCCTGTTGCTCCCACTGTCTCCCATGTCTCTATATCCCCACTGTCCCCATTGTCCCCACTGTCCCCTCTATCCCCATTGTCCCCATTGTTCCCACTGTCCCCATTGTCCCCACTGTCCCCCTATATCCCCATTGCCCCACTGCCCCCATTGTCCCCATTGTCCCCATTGTGCCCATTGCCCCCCATTGCCCCCATTGTTCCCATTGTCCCCACTGTCCCTGTTGTCCCCACTGTCCCCTATATCCCCATTGCCCCACTGCCCCCATTGTTCCCATTGTCCCCATTGTCCCCATTGTCCCCATTGCCCCACTGCCCCCATTGTTCCCATTGTCCCCTATATCCCCACTGTCCCCATTGTCCCCACTGTCCCCCTATATCCCCATTGTCCCCGTTGCCCCCATTGCCCCATTGTTCCCACTGTCCTCTATATCCCCACTGTCCCCGTTGTTCCCACCATCCCCCATGTCTCTATATCCCCACTGTCCTCATTGTCCCCATTGCCCCCCATTGTCTCCACTGTCACCGTTGTCCCCACTGTCCCCATTGTCCCCACTGTCCCCACTGTCCCCGTTGTTCCCACCATCCCCCATGTCTCTATATCCCCACTGTCCTCATTGTCCCCATTGCCCCCCATTGTCTCCACTGTCCCCATTGTCCCCACTGTCACCATTGTCCCCACTGTCCCCGTTGTCCCCACTGTCCCCACTGTCCCCGTTGTTCCCACCATCCCCCATGTCTCTATATCCCCACTGTCCCCATTGCCCCCCATTGTCCCCACTGCCTCCCTTGCCCCTGCTGTCCCCTGTTGTCCCCATAGTCCCCAACATTCCCCTATATCCCCCACTGTCCCCACTGCCCTCTTGCCCTCGCTGTCCCCCGTGTCCCCATCGCTGTCCCCCGTGTCCTCATCACTGTCCCCCGTGTCCTCATCACTGTCCCCTGTGTCCCCATCGCTGTCCCCTGTGTCCCCAGCTTCTCGTACCTGATCGGGAAGGACACGTGGCTCGAGGAGTGGCCCTCGGAGGAGTCGTGCCAGGACCCCGCCCTGCAGGCACGCTGCCAGGACTTTGTCGAGTTCTCCGAGGCCATGACCCTCTTCGGGTGTCCCAGCTGAGTCCCCACCCCGCCCCCGCGTTGTCACCAACCCTCGGGTGTCACCAACCCTCAGGTGTCACCAACCCTCATGTGTCGCCAACCCTCATGTGTCGCCAACCCTTTTGGTCACCTTTTGTCCCCTCCTCCCTCCCCTTTTTTTTTGGTTAAAAAAGTCATTTCTGAGCACCTGGCTCAGGGTGTCTGTGGAGGGCGACATGTGGGAGGTGGTGGGGACCCCAGCGGACAGAAGAAGGTGGTGGGGACATCAGCTGGGTCATGGGGATAGCAGCGGGGACAGTGGGTGGTGGGGACACCACAGAGGACACGGAGACACCAGAGGGGTCATGGGAACATGATAAGGGACACAGGGACACCAGAAGGGGCAAGAGGGTGGTGGGGACCCCATAGGGTTGGTGGAGTCATGGGGACACCAGAGGGGTGGCAGGGACACCATGGAGGGCCATGGGGACACCATGGGGGACAAAGGGACACCACTGGGGCCATGGGGACACCAAAGGGGACATGGGGCCACCAGAGGGGGCGAGAGGGTGGTGGGGACTCCATAGAGGTCATGGGGGACACAATAAGGGACATGGGGACACCGGAGGGGACAAGAGGCTGGTGGTGACTCCATAGGGGTTGATGGAGTCATCGGGACATCGTAGGGAACATGGGGACACCAGAAGGGCCACAGGGACATCATAAAGGGACATGGGGACACCATAGGGGGTGTGGGGACACCATAGGGGACATAGAGGGTTTGTAAGGGACAAGGGGGTGGGGGGGGCTCCCTAGGGATTGGTTGGGTTCATGGGGACACCAGAGGGGACATGGGAGACCATGGGGGACACCAGGATGTGTGTCACCACCAGGACTCTGTAGGGGCTGGTGTGGTCATGGGGACACTGTAGGGGACAGGGGGACTTTATAGGGGACAAGATGGTTCTGGGGGCTCCACTGGGGTTTTGGGGTCATGGAGACACTGTAGGGGGACAGGGGGACTCAAGGGGACACCATAAGAGACATCAGGATTGTGGGGTCTCCATAAGGGTTTTGGGGTTATGGGGACACCAGAGGGGTCATGGGGAACACAAGGGGACACCATGGGGGACAGCAGGATTGTGGGAACTCCCTAGAGGGTGATGGGGTCATGGGGACACCACAGGTGACATCATAGAGGTCACGGGGACACCATGAGGGTCATGGGGCCACCAGAGGGGACATGGGGACACCATGAGGGTCATGGGGCCACCAGAGGGGACATGGGGACATCATAGAGGGCATGGGAACACCACTGGTGACATCATAGAGGTCACAGGGACTCCGTAGGGGGCATGGGGACACCGCAGGGGCTGATGGGGCCACGGGGACACCAGGGGGGTCATGAGGCCACCAGAGGGGAAATGGGGCCACCAGAGGGGACATCATAGAGGGCATGGGGACACCATAGGAGACAGGGACTCCACAGGGGTTGATGGGGTCACGGGGACACCGTGGGAGTCATGGGGACTCCACAGAGGGATTGAGGCCACCGGAGGGGACAGGGGGACACCACAGGGGTGCTGCACAACCCTCGGTGCACAACACGGGGTGCACAACCTGCACAACCCTCGGTGCTCCACGTCCTCAATGCTCCTCATCCCTCGGAGAACAACCCTGGGAGAACAACCCTGGGTGCTTCATACCCTCGGTGCTGCACAACCCTCGGTGCACAGCCTGGGGTGCACAACCTGCACAACCCTCGGTGCTGCACAACCCTGTGGGCACAGCCCTGGGTGCACAACCCTCGGTGTAAAACCCTCTGTGCTTCACAACCCTCGGTGCACAACGCGGGGTGCACAACCCGCACAACCCCAGAGCTGCACGTCCTCGGTGCTGCACAACCCTCGGTGCACAACCCTCAGAGAACAACCCTGGGTGCAAAACCCTCAGTGTGGAACAGCCCTGGGTGCAAAATGCTGACTGTTGCACAGCTCTCAGTGCTGCCCAAACCTCCGTGCACACCCTGGCATGCACAACCTGCACAACCCTCCAAGCACAACCCTCAGAGAACAGCCCTGGGTGCAAAATGCTGACTGTTGCACAGCTCTCAGTGCTTCACAAACCTCCGTGCACACCCTGGCATGCACAACCTGCACAACCCTCGGTGCTGCACAACCCTCGGTGCTGCACAACCCTCAGAGAACAGCTCGGGGTGAACAACCCTCGGTGCGGAACAACCCTGGGTGCAAAATCCTGCCTGTTGCACAGCCCTCAGTGCTGCACAACCCGCAGAGAGCAGCCCTGTGTGCACAGGCCTCAATGTGGAACAACCCTGGGTGCAAAATGCTGACTGTTGCAGAGCCCTCGGTGCTGCACAGCCCTCCATGCACACCCTGGGATGCACAACCTGCACAACCCCCGGTGCTGCACAACCCTCGGTGCTGCACAACCCTCAGAGAACAGCCCTGAGTGCACAGCCCTCAATGTGGAAAACCCTGGGTGCAAAATGCTGACTGTTGCACAGCTCTCAGTGCTGCACAACCCTGTGAGCACAGCCCGGGGTGCACAACCTGCACAACCCTCGGTGCTGCACAACCCTGTGGGCACAGCCCTGGGTGCACAACCCTCGGTGTAAAACCCTCTGTGCTTCACAACCCTCGGTGCACAACCGGGGCTGCACAACCCGCACAACCCCAGAGCTGCACGTCCTCGGTGCTGCACAACCCTCGCTGCACAACCCTCAAAGAACAGCCCTGGGTGCAAAATGCTGACGGTTGCACAGCTCTCAGTGCTGCGCAGCCCTCGGTGCTGCACAACCCTCGGTGCACAACCCTCAGAGAACAACCCTGGGTGCAAAATCCTGGCTGTTGCACAGCCCTTGGTGCTGCACAACCCTCGGTGCACACTCTGGGATGCACAACCTGCACAACCCTCGGTGCACAACCCTCGAAGAACAGCCCTGGGTGCACAACCCCTGGGGCTCACCCTGGGGTGCAGAGTTCGCACCCCAATCCCAACACCCCAAACTCTTCAACCCGAACTTCGCACCCCAATCCCAGCTCCTCCCAGCACCCCCAAATCTACACCCCAATCCCAACACCCCAAAGTCGCACCCCAGTCCCAACACCCCAAATCTACACCCTAATCCCAGCACCCCAAACTCTTCAACCCGAACTTCACATCCCAATCCCAGCTCCTCCCAGCACCCCCAAATCTGCACCCCAATCCCAACACCCCAAAGTCGCACCCCAGTCCCAACACCTCAAACTCTGCACCCCAATCCCAGCACCCCAAACTCTTCAACCCGAACTTCGCACCCCAATCCCAGCTCCTCCCAGCACCCCCAAATCTACACCCCAATCCCAACACCCCAAAGTCGCACCCCAATCCCAACACCCCAAATCTACACCCTAATCCCAGCACCCCAAACTCTTCACCCAGAACCAAACACCCCAATCCCAGATCCTCCCAGCACTCCCAAATCTACACCCCAATCCCAACACCCCAAAGTCGCACCCCAATCCCAACACCCCAAACTCCACACCCCAATCCCAACATCCCAAAGTCGCACCCCAATCCCAACACCCCAAATCCACACCCCAATCCCAACACCCCAAACTCCACACCCCAATCCCAACACCCCAAAGTCTCACCCCAATCCCAACACCCCAAAGTCTCACCCCAATCCCAACACCCCAAACTCCACACCCAGAACTTCGCACCCCAATCCCAGCTCCTCCCAGCACCCCCAAATCTACACCCCAATCCCAACACCCCAAACTCCACACCCCAATCCCAACATCCCAAAGTCGCACCCCCAAATCTACACCCCAAACTCCACATCCAGAATTTCACACCCCAATCCCAGCTCCTCCCAGCACCCCCAAATCTACACCCCAATCCCAACACCCCAAACTCCACACCCCAATCCCAACACCCCAAACTCTTCACTCCGAACCAAACACCCCAATCCCAGCTCCTCCCAGCACCCCCAAATCCACACCCCAATCCCAACACCCCAAACTCTGCAGCCCCAAATCCACACCCCACACCCTGCACCCCCCAATCCACTCCCCAATCCCTACACCCCAAAGTCGCACCCCAATCCCAGCACCCCAAACTCTTCACCCCGAACTCCACACCCCAATCCCAGCTCCTCCCAGCACCCCCAAATCCACACCCTGAACCCCACATTTCCCACCCCAACTCTGCCCCCCAAATTCTGCGCCTCAATCTCCAGACCCTGCACCCCACATTTCTCACCCCAAAATTCTGCCCCCCAAACCCTGAGCCCCACATTTCCCACCCCAAACCCTGCCCCCCAATCCCAGCATCCCAAACCCTGCACCCCACATTTCTCACCCCAAACCCTGCCCCCCAAATTCTGCCCCCCAATCCCAGCACCCCAAACCCTGCACCCCACATTTCCCACCCCAAACCCTGCCCCCCAAATTCTGCCCCCCAATCCCAGCACCCCAAACCCTGAACCCCACATTCCCCACCCCAAATTCTGCCCCCCAATCCCTGAACCCCACATTTCCCACCCCAAACCCTGCCCCCCAAATTCTGCCCCCCAATCCCAGCACCCCAAACCCTGAACCCCACATTCCCCACCCCAAATTCTGCCCCCCAAACCCTGAACCCCACATTTCCCATCCCAAATTCTGCCCCCCAATCCCTGAACCCCACATTTCCCACCCCTCACCCCACACCCGCGCCCCGTTCCCACCCCCGTGTGGGCCCCCCGCGGTTTCCGGAACTTTCCGGAACCTTTTCCTTCACCCGGAGCCTCTGCAGCCCCACAGGGGCAGGAGGTTCTGGGGACAAATTTGGGGGAGATCTGGGGCAAATTTGGGAGTTCTGGGAGAATTTGGGGGGATCTGAGGCAAACTGAGGGGATCTGGGGCAGTTTTGGGGGGGATCTGGTGCAAATTTTCAGGGATTTAGGGGAATTTGGGGGACTCGGGGGTAAATTTTGGGGGATTGGGGGCAATTTTTTGGGATTTGGGGAAATTTGGGGGACTCTGGGGCAAATTTTGGGGTCTCTGAGGCATTTTGGGGGGAATGGAGTAAATTCAGAGTTTCTGGGGTAAATTTGGGGGGGTTGGGGTAAATTTTGGGGGATTTGGGGCAAATTTGGGGGGGGATTCAGAGGTGGGGACCCTCAGATGTCCCTCAGTGCTACCCCACGGTTGTCCCCCCTCCTTTTTTTGGGGACAATCCAGACCCTAAATAATCCATAAATAAATTTATTCGTTAATCAATAAATAATTAATTAAGGTCAATAATTTAGGGGGGAGGGGCCCCCCCAGGCCAGCTGGGGGGGAGTGGGTGGGGGAGGGGTTAGGGACAGCGGGGACCTCCCCAAAGTGTCCCCAGTGTCCCCAAGGAGATCTGAGAGGCCCCCAAGTGTCCAGCACTGGGTCCTCAAGTGTCCCTAGATGTCCTCAAGTGTCCCCAAGTGTCCAGCACTGGATTCCCAAATGTCCCCAAGTGTCCAGCACCACGTCCCCGAATGTCCCCAAATGTCCCCAAGCACCAAACGGGGGGCTCTGGACCCCCCCCATGTCCCCACAGAGGGGTCCCCAAGGTCCTTCGGTGTCCCCAAGTGTCCGAGCAGGGGGGTCAGTGATGTCCTTTGATGTCCCCAAATCTCCAGCCATGGATGTCACTTGATGTCCTTTGATGTCCCCAAATCTCTGGGCGCAGGGGTCTTGTCACCCAAATCTCTCTTGTCACCCAAATCTCTGGCTTTGGATGTCACCAATGTCCTCTGATGTCCCCAGGCCTCTGCACAGGGGGGTCCCAGATGTCCCTTGATGTCCCCAGATCTCCGGGTTTGGAGGTCACCGATGTCACTTGACGTCCCTTGGTGTCCCCAAACTCTGGGCGTGGGGGTCTTGTCACCCAAATCTCCAGCTGTGGATGCCACCAGTGTCCTTTGATGTCCCCAAATCTCTGCGCAGGGGGCTCAGGACCCCAATTTCCAGCCATGGACGTCACCAATGTCACCTGATGTCCCCAGATCTCTGGGTTGGGAGGTCACCGATGTCCCGTGATGTCCCCAAACCTCCACATTCAAGGGTCTCGGACGTCCCCAAGCCCCACCCTGGTGGGTGACCAGCAGGACACAAGGCCAGCCACCCAGTGCCACCCGTTGCCACCCAGTGTCACCCGCCCGCAATGCGCAGCAGCCCCACGAAGTTGCCCTCACGCTCATCCTGCGCCAGCTGCCACCCGCCCGTGTCTCCCGCGGTGTCCCCGTGAGCGTCCCCAACCAGCTCCAGGCTCAGGACGTCCCCCGGCCGCAGCTGTCCCACGGCCTGGGCCAGAGCTGACCGCTCCTGGTGGCCTCCGGCCGCGGCCGGCAGGGTCAGCGGCACGGCCAGCAGTGGCCTCTGGGACGCGGCGCAGCGCAGCCACAGGGTGACGCGGCCTTGGGGACACTTGGCTGCCGTGCAGGTGAGGCCCAGCTGGCCATAGAGGAGGTAGAGGCCACCGGACGCCACCTGCAGCATCCCCGCGGTATCCGGCCGGACGTCACCGCTCAGGAAGACGCCCTGGACTCCGTCCTCGTAGCGCCAGCCCAGCGATGATGGCAGCGACAGCGAGCCTGGGGACAGAGGGGACAGTGGGTGAGTCTGGGGACACGGGGACACTGAGGGGGCCTGGGGACAGAGGGGACAGTGGGTGAGTCTGGGGACACGGGGACACTGAGGGACACGGGGGACAGAGGGGACAGCGGGTGAGTCTGGGGACACGGGGACACTGAGGGACACGGGGGACAGAGGGGACAGCGGGTGAGTTTGGGGACATGGGGTCATTGAGGGAGCCTGGGGACAGAGGGGACAGCGGGCGTGAGTCCAGGGACACGGGGGGACAGAGGGACACTGGGTGAGTGGGGGACATGGGGACACTGAGGGAGCCTGGGGACAGAGGGGACAGCGGGTGAGTCTGGGGACATGGGGGACACTGAGGGACACGGGGGACAGAGGGGACAGCGGGTGAGTTTGGGGACACAGGGACACTGAGGGAGCTGGGGACAGAGGGGACAGCGGGTGAGTTTGGGGACACGGGGGACACTGAGGGACACGGGGGACAGAGGGGACAGCGGGGGTGAGTCCGGGGACACGGGGGGACAGCAGGTGACAGAGGAGATGGGGGAGCCTGGGGACACGGGGGACAGTGGGTCAGTGGGGGACACGGGGACACCAAAGGAGCCTGGGGACAGAGGGGACAGTGGGTGAGTTTGGGGACACGGGGGACACTGAGGGACACGGGGGACAGAGGGGACAGCAGGTGAGTTTGGGGACACGGGGGACACTGAGGGAGCCTGGGGACAGAGGGACACTGGGTCAGTGGGGGACATGGGGACACTGAGGGACACGGACAGAGGGACACTGGGTCAGTGGGGAACATGGGGACACTGAGGGAGCCTGGGGACAGAGGGGACAGTGGGTGAGTCTGGGGACATGGGGGACAGCAGGTGACAGAGGAGATGGGAGAGCCTGGGGACACGGGGGACAGCGGGTCAATGGGGGACATGGGGCACCAAAGGAGCCTGGGGACAGAGGGGACACCTGGTGAGGTTGGGGACAGAGGAGAGGGGTGACACCAAGGGGACATGAGGTGACCCAAAAGGACACAGGGTCTGTGACACCCTGGGGACAGTCGGTGACACCTTGGGGACACTCCCTGACACCCAGGGGACCACGGGGACATGGACGTTCCATGACATCCTGGGGACACTCCGTGACACTGTGGGGACACTGACACCTCGGGGACACTCCGTGACACCTTGGGCCCCACAGGGACATGGACACTCCATGACACCCTGGGGACACTCCTTGACACTGTGGGGACACTCCGTGACACCCAGGGGACACTGACACCCTGGGGACACTGCATGACACCCTGGGGACACTGACACCCTGGGGACACTGACACCCAGGGGACACTCCGTGACACCCAGGGGACCACAAGGACACAGGATGCTCCGTGACACCCTGGAGATACTCCATGACACTGTGGGGACACTCTGTGACACCCAGGGGACACTCCGTGACACCCTGGGGACCACAGGGACATGGACACTCCATGACACCCTGGAGACACTCCATGACACTCAGGGGACTACAGGGACATGGACACTCCATGACACCCTGGAGACACTCCATGACACTCTGGGGACACTCTGTGACACCCAGGGGACACTGACACCTTGGGGACACTGCATGACACTCTGGGGACACTGACACCCAGGGGACCACAGGGACACAGGATGCTCCATGACACCCTGGGGACACTCCACGACACCCTGGAGACACTCCATGACACTGTGGGGACACTGACACCCTGGGGACACTCCGTGACATCCTGGGGACATTGACACCCTGGGGACACTCCATGACACCCAGGGGACCACAGGGACATGGACACTCCATGACACCCTGGGGACACTCCGTGACACCCTGGAGACACTCCGTGACACCCAGGGGACCACAGGGACATGGACACTCCATGACACCCTGGGGACACTCCGTGACACCCTGGGGACCACAAGGACATGGACACTCCATGACACCCTGGGGACACTCCGTGACACTGTGGGGACACTGACACCTCGGGGACACTCCGTGACACCCAGGGGACACTCCGTGACACTGTGGGGACACTGACACCTCGGGGACACTCCATGACACCCAGGGGACACTCCGTGACACTGTGGGGACGCTGACACCCTGGGGACACTCCATGACACTGTGGGGACACTGACACCTCGGGGACACTCCGTGACGCCGGGGCCATCTGTGCCACCCCCGGATGCCGCAGGGAAGGGAGGTGACATCGGGGAGGCGACATCGGAGAGGGAGGTGGCACTTCCTCTGCGAGGGCGGCGGGACGAGGAACCCGAGTGACAATTTCGAGATGACTCGGGGAGGGGGGTTGGGCGGGGGAGGGGACATGGGGGGGGACAGGAGGGGACATCAGGGGACAGGAGGGGACAGGAGGGGACAGGAATGGACACCAAGGGACATCAGGGGACATCAGGGGACATCAGGGATGGACATCAGGGGACAGGAGGGGACACAGGGGACAGGAACGGACATTAAGGGACAGGAGGGGACAGGAGGGGACAGGGATGGACATCAGGGGACAGGAGGGGACACAGGGGACAGGGATGAACATCAGGGGACATCAGGGGACAGGAGGGGACAGGAGGGGACACAGGGGACAGGAACGGACATTAAGGGACAGGAGGGGACAGGAGGGGACAGGGATGGACATCAGGGGACAAGGGGGACATCAGGGGACAGGAGGGGACAGGAATGGACACCAAGGGACATCAGGGGACAGGAGGGGACACAGGGAACAGGGATGGACATCAGGGGACAGGAGGGGACATTAAGGGACAGGAGGGGACAGGGATGGACATCAGGGGACAGGAGGGGACACAAGGGACAGGAACGGACATCAGGGGACATCAGGGGACAGGGATGGACATCAGGGGACAGGAGGGGACACAGGGGACAGGAACAGACATTAAGGGACAGGAGGGGACAGGAGGGGACAGGGATGGACATCAGGGGACAGAATGGGACAGGAGGGGACAGAATGGGACAGGAGGGGACACAGGGGACAGGAATGGACATTAAGGGACAAGAGGGGACAAGAGGGGACAGGGATGGACATCAGGGGACAAGAGGGGACATCAGGGGACAGGAGGGGACAGGAATGGACACCAAGGGACATCAGGGGACAGGAGGGGACACAGGGGACAGGGATGGACATTAAGGGACAAGAGGGGACAGGAGGGGACAGGGATGGACATCAGGGGACATGAGGGGACATCAGGGGACAGGAATGGACACCAAGGGACATCAGGGGACAGGAGGGGACACAGGGGACAGGAACGGACATTAAGGGACAAGAGGGGACAGGGATGGACATCAGGGGACAAGAGGGGACATCAGTGGACAGGAGGGGACAGGAATGGACACCAAGGGACATCAGGGGACATCAGGGACAGGAGGGGACACAGGGGACAGGAACGGACATTAAGGGACAGGAGGGGACAGGGATGGACATCAGGGGACAGGAGGGGACACAAGGGACAGGAACGGACATCAGGGGACATCAGGGGACAGGGATGGACATCAGGGGACAGGAGGGGACACAGGGGACAGGAACAGACATTAAGGGACAGGAGGGGACAGGAGGGGACAGGGATGGACATCAGGGGACAGAATGGGACAGGAGGGGACAGAATGGGACAGGAGGGGACACAGGGGACAGGAATGGACATTAAGGGACAAGAGGGGACAAGAGGGGACAGGGATGGACATCAGGGGACAAGAGGGGACATCAGGGGACAGGAGGGGACAGGAATGGACACCAAGGGACATCAGGGGACAGGAGGGGACACAGGGGACAGGGATGGACATTAAGGGACAAGAGGGGACAGGAGGGGACAGGGATGGACATCAGGGGACATGAGGGGACATCAGGGGACAGGAATGGACACCAAGGGACATCAGGGGACAGGAGGGGACACAGGGGACAGGAACGGACATTAAGGGACAAGAGGGGACAGGGATGGACATCAGGGGACAAGAGGGGACATCAGTGGACAGGAGGGGACAGGAATGGACACCAAGGGACATCAGGGGACATCAGGGACAGGAGGGGACACAGGGGACAGGAACGGACATTAAGGGACAGGAGGGGACAGGGATGGACATGAGGGGACAGAAGGGGACACAAGGGACAGGAACGGACATCAGGGGACATCAGGGGACAGGAGGGGACAGGAGGGGACACAGGGAACAGGAGGGGACATCAAGGGACATCAGGGATGGACATCAGGGGACATTAAAGGACATCAGGGGACATCAGGGGACAGGAGGGGACAGGAGTGGACACCAAGGGACATCAGGGGACAGGAGGGGCCACAGGGGACAGGAACGGACATTAAGGGACAGGAGGGGACAGGGATGGACGGGAGGGGACAGGAGGGGACAGGAGGGGACAGGAACGGACATTAAGGGACAGGAGGGGACAGGAGGGGACATCAGGGGACAGGAAGAGACAGGAGGGGACAGGAGGGGACACAGGGGACAGGGATGGGCATGAGGGGACAGGAGAGGACAGGAGGGGACATTAAGGGACAGGAGGGGACATCAGGGGACATCCGGGACTTACCAGCGCTGAGCAGCACGTGGGCGGCGGTGGCAGCCTGGGGGGGGAGGGGACAGCAGGGACAACGTCAGCGGGAGGGTCCCCAATGTCCCCAAGGTGTCCCCGATGTCCCCAACCCCCCGGAAGGGGAAGTGGCGCCTCCCGCCGGGATTTGGGGACTTCCCAGAGCTCCCGCCCGGGGGAATTTTTTTTGGGGGGGGAAAAAAGGGAAAATTCCGGGATTTGGGGGAAAAAAAGGGGATTCGGGGATGGGGGACAATCGTGTCACCGGGGCGGGGACAGGAGTGGGGGGGACACCGGGATGGACACATGGACACCTGGATGGACAGATGGACAAACGGACACACAAGTGGACACACAGACACCTGGATGGACACACGGGTGGACAGATGGATGCCTGAAAGGACAGAGGGACACCTGAATGGACATCTGGACGCCTGGACAGACGGACAGAGGCCTGGGTAAGGACAACACCCAGATGGACGAACACCTGGATGGACACCTGGACACACCCCCAGGTGGACGGACAGATGGACAACTGGGCAGCCAGGACACCTGGGCTGCCCGATGGGCATCTGGACAGCTGGACAACCAGGCTGATAACTGGACATCTGGATGGATGGACACAGGGATGGATGGACAGATGGACACCTGGACAGGTGGACCCCCAGAGTGATGGACAGAGATGGACAGCGAGCAGACAGACACCTGGATGGACACCTGGACAGTCACCTGGACAACTGGACACCAGGACAGAGGGATGGATGGACACCAGGACAGAGATACCTGGACAACTGGACAGGTAGACACCAGGACATCTGGACAGATGGACATTCGGGCAGGTGGACAGATGAACATTTGGACTGCTGGACAGATGGACACCAGGACAGACAGACACCTGGACAACCAGGTAACTGGACACCAGGACAAACAACCAGACAATAGGACAACTGGGCAACTGGGCAATCAGAGCCCAGGACAAACGGACACCTGGACAACCAGATAACTGGACACGTGGACAACTGGACACCAGGAAACCAGGACAACCAGACGCCAGGACAACAGGATAACTGGACACCAGCATAACCGGACACCAGGACAAACACCCGGACAATCGGAAAACCGGACATCTGGACAAGCAGACCCCAGGACACCCGGCCCCCCGGCCCCCAGGACAGACGGACGGATGTACCCTCGGCCGGACAGAACCCGAACCCCCCTCCCGGTGCCCACCTTCACCGGGGGCTGCCCCCGGAGCGTCCCCAGCACGGCGGCGGCGGCGGCGGCGGCTCCGAGGGCGAGGGCGGCGAGCGCGGCGAGAGCCGGGGCCAGGCGGCGGCACCGGGACCGGGTCCGGTTCGGGTCCCGGTGCTGGTCCCAGTTCTGGTCCTGGGGCCGGTTCTGGGTTTGGTCCCGGTTCGGGCAGAGGCACCGGCACGGGCAGGGGGGCGCCGGGGGATTCTCGGGGTCAGCGAGCAGCGACATCGCGGCGACATCGGGGACAGAGCGCGGCGCGGCCGCTTTTAACGGGCCACGGAGCGGGGAGGGGTGACATCAGGGAGGGGACAGCGGGGAGGGGACAGCGGGGAGGAGGCGGTGACATCGGGGAAGGGACAGCGGGGAGAGGGCGGTGACATCGGGGAGAGGACCGGGGACATCGGGGAGGGGGCTGGAACATCGGGGAGGGGACATCAGGGAGGGGATCGGTGACATCAGGGAGGGGATCGGGGACATCGGGGAGGGGACCGAGGACATCGGGGAGGGGACATCGGGGAGGGGACTGGAACATCGGGGAGGGGACATCGGGGAGGGGACATCGGGGAGGGGGCGGTGACATCGGGGAGAGGACTGGAACATTGGGGAGGGGAAGGGGACATCAGGGAAGGGGACATCGGGGAGGGGACATCGGGGCAAGGACATCGGGGAGGGGTCGGTGACATCAGGGAAGGGACCGGGGACATCGGGGCGGTGACACTGGGGAGGGGACTGGAACATCGGGGAGGGGACATCGGGGAGGGGACTGGAACATCAGGGAGGGGACCGGGGACATCGGGAAAGGGACCAGGGAGGGGACATCGGGGAGGAGGCGGTGACATCAGGGAAGGGGACATCAGGGAAGGGACATCGGGGAAGGGACGGTGACATCAGGGAAGGGACTGGAGCATCGGGGAGGGGACCGGGGACATCGGGGAGGGGACATCGGGGAGGGGGCGGTGACATCAGGGAAGGGACTGGAACATCGGGGAGGGGACCGAGGACATCGGGGAGGGGACATCGGGGAGGGGACATCGGGGAGGGGACATCAGGGAGGGGACGGTGACATCATGGAAGGGGACCGGGGAAGGACGGGGGAGGGGACTGGAACGTCGGGACAGGGATCGGGGAGGGGACAGTGACATCGGGGAGGGGTCTGGAACATCGGGGAGGGGACATCGGGGAGGGGGCGGTGACATCAGGGAGAGGACCGGGGAGGGGGCGGTGACACCGGGGAGAGGACCGGGGACATCGGGGAGGGGACATCAGGGAAGGGACATCGGGGAGGGGGCGGTGACATCAGGGAAGGGACCGGGGACATCGGGGCGGTGACATCGGGGAGGGGACTGGAACATCGGGGCGGTGACATCGGGGAGGGGACTGGAACATCGGGGAGGGGGAGGTGACATCAGGGAAAGGACCGGGGAGGGGTTGGGGACATCGGGGAGGGGACGGGGACACTGGGGAGGGACAAAGGACGGACCGGGGAGGGATTGGGGACAGCGGGGCAGAGCCGGGCAGGGGAGCGGGGTGACCCCAAAGGGGACCTGGAGGGGACCACGGTGACACCGGGAGGGGACAAATGGATGCGGGGGGAGGGGCCGGGGACAGAGCGACACCGGGGATGGGGACAGGGCGACATCGGGGGTGGGGACAGAGCGACATCGGGGGTGGGGACAGGGCGACACCGGGGGTGGGGACAGGCCAGCGAGGAACCGGCGACACCGTGGGCGGGGGGAGCCCTGGAGGGACACCGGGAGGGGGAGGGGGAGGTTTTGGGGACCATCCAGGGCCCCTCCCTGCGGTGACGTCACGGCGGGATGGGAAGTGTCCCCAAGTGTCCCCAAGTGTCCCCTGGCGGGGATTTCGCCTCCGGAGTTTCCTGCGCGGAGCGAGGACGGAATTTCTGTCCTTGTCCCCTCTCCCCCCCCTCGGGGATCGGGAGCGGAAAGGGTTTGGGGGACACGCGACAATGGGGGGGGGGGGACACCTGGGGATCCCCTTGGGCTGAGACACCCCCGCCCCCCCAAAAATGGGACCCCCATAGGTGACCACCCCCCCCAAAAAGAGACCCCCCTCAAAACACCCCCCGTGTGAAGCCCCCCCAAAAATGGGACCTCCATCGGACCCCCCACCCCCCAAAATGAGACCCCCACTTGAAGCCCCCCGAAAACGGGACCCCCCCCATGAGACCCCTCCCCAAATGAGCCTCCCCCATGTGAAGCCACCGCCCCAAAATGAGACCCCCATGGGAGACACCCCCCCCCAAAATGGGACCCCCAAGTGAGTCCCCCATATGTGAAGCCCTCCCCAAAAAACGGGACCCCCATGGGACCCCTCCCCAAATGAGCCCTCCCAAGTGAAGCCCCACAATAGAGACCCCCCAAAAAGCCCCCCAAAATGGGATCCTCATGGGACGCCCCAAATGGGACCCTCATGGGAGCCCCGAAAATGGGACCCCCATGGGAGCCCCCCAAATGTGACCCCCATGGGACCACCCCAAATGTGACCCCCATAGGACCCCCCTAAATGTGACCCCCATGGGACCCCCGAAAATGGGACCCCCATAGGACCCCCGAAAATGGGACCCCCATGGGACCCCCCCAAATGTGATCCCCATGGGACCACCCCAAATGTGACCCCCATAGGACCCCCCTAAATGGGACCCCCATGGGACCCCCCCAAATGTGACCCCCATGGGACCCCCGAAAATGGGACCCCCCATGGGAGCCCCCAAGTGAAGCCCCCCCCAAAATGAGACCCCGCCCCCCAAAACGGGACCCCCATGGGTGCCACCCCCAAGAGACCCCCCCCCACATTTAAAGCCCCCAAAAATGGGACCCCCATGTGAAACCCCCCCCAAAATGAGACCCTCATGGGTGACCCCCTGAGACCCCCCCCCCCCGCCCCAAAATGCCCCCCTCTCCCCACGGGCCCCCCCCCCAAATGGGACCCCCAGAGGGCCCCGCCCATTTTAAACCCCTCCCCCAACGACACCTCCATGACCCCCCCCCCCAAAATTGGGGACCCCCCTCCCAGGGGGGTCTCCCCTGCAAAGCCACGCCCCCGACCACGCCCCTTCGCCATCGCCCCGCCCATTTTCCCCCACCCCCTCACTCTTGGCCCCGCCCCCCCCTCCGGCAACCCACCAATCAGCGCGCGCTGCTGTGCGGCGCGCGTCGATGACGTCATCGCGCCGACCCGGAAGCGAGAGCAGTGCAAGGTACAAGGGGGCAACACGCGACTTTGGGGGAGCGTGGGGTGGGCGGGGCCTGAGTGGGCGTGGCCGAAAGGTGTGGGCGTGGCCAGGGCGGGCGCGGCGCTTCCGGGAACGGCAGGTGAGGGGACACCGGGGGGGACACCGGGGGGGACACCGGGGGGGACACCGGGGGGGGGTCCCAGGGCACTGGGGAGGGTCGTGGGAAGCGGGGGGGACAAGGGGGACACGCGGGGGACACTCGGGGGGGGGTCCCCGGGCATTGGGGGGGGGTGGGAACGGGAGAGGGGACACGGGAGGGGTCAGAGGACACAGGGGGGACACGGAGGGGACAACCGGGGGCTGTCCCCGGTCACTGGGGGCGTCCCGGGAATCGGGGCGGGGACACGGGGGGGGGGACGCTGGGTGGGACACTCATGGGGTCACCTGGGGGTGACCATTAGGAGAGAGGGGGCAGTCGGGGTCTGGAGTGACCATTAGGGCAGGGGTGGCTTTGGGGACGGAGGGAGGAGGTGGGGACTGGAGTGGCCCTGGGGGCAGAAGGGACAATGAGGGGTGTGGGTGGCCTTGGGGACAGGGGTGGCCTTGGGGACATGAGGGGCACTTGAGTGTCTGGGTGGCCTTGGGGACAGGGGGACAGTCGGAGGTTGGGGTGGCCTTGGGGACGTGGGGGACAATCAGGGACCATGGTGGCTTTGGGGACATGAGGGACAGTTGGGGGTTGAGGTGACCTAGGTGACCTTGGGGACAGGGGGGACAATCAGGGGACAGGGGTGGCCTTGGGGACATGAGGGACAGTTGAGGGTTGAGGTGACCTAGGTGACCTTGGGGACAGGGGGGACAATTAGGGGACAGGGGTGGCCTTGGGGTCATGAGGGACAGTTGAGTGCCTGGGTGGCCTTGGGGACAGGGGGGATCGTCAAGGTCTGGAGTGACCATTAGGACAGAGGTGGCCTTGGGGACATGAGGGACAGTTGGGGGTTGAGGTGGCCTTGGGGACAGAGGGGACAATCAGGAGACAGAGGTGGCCTTGGGGACAGAGGTGGCCTTGGGGACATGAGGGACAGTTGGGGGTTGAGGTGACCATGGGGACAGGGGGGACAATCAGGGGACAGAGGTGGCCTTGGGGACATGAGGGACAGTTGAGTGCCTGGGTGGCCTTGGGGACAGGGGGGATCGTCAAGGTCTGGAGTGACCATTAGGACAGAGGTGGCTTTGGGGACAGGGGTGACCACAGGGGTGGAGGGACAGTTGAGTGGCCTTGGTGACAGGGATGGCAGTCAGAGGACAGAGGTGGCCTTGGGGACAGGGGGGACAATCAGGGGGCAGAGGTGACCTTGGGGACAGAGGTGGCCTTGGGGACATGAGGGACAATTGAGCATCTGGGTGGCCTTGGGGACCTTGGGGACAGGGGGGACCATCGAGGTCTGGAGTGACCATTAGGACAGAGGTAGCTTTGGGGACAGGGGTGACCACAGGGGTGGAGGATCAGTTGGGTGGCCTTGGTGACAGGGGTGGCAGTCAGAGGACAGAGGTGGCCTTGGGGACATGGGGGACAATTGAGCGTCTAGGTGGCCTTGGGGACCTTGGAGACAGGGGTGACCATCAGGGAACAGAGGTGGCCTTGGGGACGGGGGGACCACCAGGGGACAGAGGTGGCCTTGGGGACAGAGGTGGCCTTGGGGACATGAGGGACAGTTGAGCGTCTGGGTGGCCTTGGGGACCTTAGGGACAGGGGGGACCATCAGGGGACAGAGGTGGCCTTGGGGACAGAGGTGGCCTTGGGGACATGAGGGACAGTTGGGGGTTGAGGTGACCTTGGGGACAGGGGGGACAATCAGGGGACAGAGGTGGCCTTGGGGACAGGGGGGACAAAGACCCCACTGCCCCAAAATTGGGGATTTTTGCCCCAGTTTGGGCCCTTTTGGCCCAGTTTTTCGCCCCTGCTGGGTTTTGGGGCAAAAAGGAAGAATTTGGGATCAGGGAGGGAATTCCGGGAATGTTTGGGGGAGGGGTGAAACTTCGTTAGGGGTGATTACGCTAATGAGCTGGGTGGTTATGCAAATGAGCTGTGTAATTATGCGAATTGGCTGTGTCATTATGTAAATGAGGCAGGCAGGGGTGTGGGAACCGGGAGGAGCTGGGACTGGTTTAACTGGGACTGGTTAAACTGGGTTCAGTTAATCCAGGGTTTAATTAATCCAATCTGATTAATTGAACTGGGTTTAATTAATTTGGGTTCAGTTAATCCCATCTCTATTAATGCGGTTTTAATTAATCCGAGTTTAATTAATCTGGGTAAATCAGATTCTGTTCATCGGGGTCCAGTAATCCCAACTCAATTAATCCCAGTTCAATTAATCTGGGTTTAATTAATCCAAATTTAATTAATCTGGGTAAATCAGGTTCAGTTCACTGGGGTCCTTTAATCCCAGTTCAATTAATCTGGGTTTAATGAATCCAAATTTAGTTAATCTGG
Organism: Cyanocitta stelleri; assembly: GCA_026167965.1. Classification (NCBI taxonomy): domain Eukaryota; kingdom Metazoa; phylum Chordata; class Aves; order Passeriformes; family Corvidae; genus Cyanocitta; species Cyanocitta stelleri. The sequence goes on from JANXIP010000169.1 coordinate 266,637, forward strand.
GTAAATCACGTTCATTTCGCTGGGGTCCGTTAATCCCAGCTCAGTTAATTGGGGTTTAATTAATACAGGCTTAATTAATGTGGGCACAATCCACTGGGCACCTTTAATCTGGGTTCGGCCAATCGCAGCTCAGTTAATTGGGGTTTAATTAATCATGCTTTAATTAATTGGGGTTTAATCAATCCAGCTTCAGTTGACCTGGCTTTAATTGATCGGTGTTCGATCAATTTGGGTTTAATTAATCCGCGTTTAATTCATGCAAATTCCGTGCGTCACCGCGCCCTGGGGCTGTTCCGTGGCATTCCAGGTCCCCAGTGTCCCCCCAGTGTCCCCCAGTGTCCCCAGTGTCCCCAATGTCCTCCCTGTCCCATGTCCCCAGTGTCCCCAGTATCCCCAGTGTCCCCCAGTGTCCCCAGTGTCCTCCCTGTTCCATGTCCCCAGTGTCCCCCCAGTGTCCCCAGTGTCCTCCCTGTCCTGTGTCCCCAGTGTCCCCAGTGTCCCCCCAGTGTCCCCAGTGTCCCCAGTGTCCCCAGTGTCCTCCCTGTCCCGTGTCCCCCCAGTGTCCCCCCAGTATCCCCCCAGTGTCCCCCAGTGTCCCCCAGTGTCCTCCCTGTTCCCAGTGTCCCCCAGTGTCCCCAGTGTCCTCCCTGTCCCCCGGTGTCCCCCGGTGTCCCCAGTGTCCCCCCAGTGTCCCCCCAGTGTCCCCAGTGTCCCCCAGTGTCCCCCATGTCCCCAGTGTCCCCCAGTGTCCCCCAGTGTCCCCCATGTCCCCAATGTCCCCAATGTCCTCCCTGTTCCATGTCCCCAGTGTCCCGCAGTGTCCCCAGTGTCCCCAGTGTCCCCCGTGTCCCCAGTGTCCCCAGTGTCCCCAATGTCCTCCCTGTCCCATGTCCCCAGTGTCCCCAGTATCCCCAGTGTCCCCCAGTGTCCCCCCAGTGTCCTCCCTGTCCCGTGTCCCCCCAGTGTCCCCCCAGTATCCCCCCAGTGTCCCCCAGTGTCCTCCCTGTCCCGTGTCCCCCAGTGTCCCCAGTGTCCCGTGTCCCCAGTGTCCTCCCTGTCCCGTGTCCCCCCAGTGTCCCCCCAGTGTCCCCAGTGTCCCCAGTGTCCCCCAGTGTCCCCCAGTGTCCTCCATGTCCCCAGTGCCCCCAGTGTCCCCAATGTCCCCCCAGTGTCCCCCGTGTCCTCCCTGTTCCCAGTGTCCCCAGTGTCCCCCAGTGTCCCCCGTGTCCCCAGTGTCCCCCAGTGTCCCCCAGTGTCCCCCATGTCCTCCAGTGTCCCCCGTGTCCCCAATGTCCCCAGTGTCCCCAGTGTCCTCCCTATCCCGTGTCCCCAGTGTCCCCCAGTGTCCTCCCCGTCCCCAATGTCCTCAGTGTCCCCAGTGTCCCCAGTGTCCCCGGTGTCCATGTCATTCCCTGTCACTCCTGGTGTCCCCAGGGGTTCCCCCGATGTCCCCAGTGGGTTCCCAATGTTCCCAGTCAGTTCCCACAGTGGTCCTGGGCAGTTCCCGGTGTCCCCAGAGGTTTCCACGGTGTCCCCAGTCAGTTCCCAGTGTCCCCAGGGCTTCCCACGATGTCCCCAGTGGGTTCCCGGTGTCCCCAGGGGTTCCCATGATGTCCCCAGGGCTTCCCACGGGGTCCCCACTCGGTTCCCAGTGTACCCAGGGCTCCCCACGATGTCCCCAGTGGGTTCCCAGTGTCCCCAGTCAGTTCCCACGATGTCCCCAGTGAGTTCCTGGTGTCCCCAGTGGGTTCCCACAGTGTCCCTGGTGGATTCCCGGTGTCCCCGTTGGGTTCCCAGTGTCCCCAGGGCTTTCCACGGTGTCCCCAGTGGGTTCCCAGTGTCCCCAGTCCCTTCCCATGATGTCCCTGTCGGGTTCCCATGATGTCCCCAGGGTTCCTACGGTGTCCCTGGTGGATTCCCGGTGTCCCCGTTGGGTTCCTGGTGTCCCCAGGGGTTCCCATGATGTCCCCAGGGCTTCCCACGATGTCCCTGTTGGGTTCCCAGTGTCCCCAGGGCTTCCCACGGTGTCCCCAGTGGGTTCCCAGTGTCCCCAGTCAGTTCCCACGATGTCCCTGTCGGGTTCCCATGATGTCCCCAGGAGTTCCCACGGTGTCCCTGGTGGATTCCCGGTGTCCCCAGGGGTTCCCACGATGTCCCCAGGGCTTCCCACGGTGTCCCCAGTGGGTTCCCAGTGTCCCCAGTCAGTTCCCACAATGTCCCTGTTGGGTTCCCATGATGTCCCCAGGGGTTCCCACAGTGTCCCTGGTGGATTCCCGGTGTCCCCGTTGGGTTCCTGGTGTCCCCAGGGCTCCCCACGATGTCCCTGGTGGGTTCCCAGTGTCCCTGAGCAGTTCCCACAATGTCCCCAGTGAGTTCCTGGTGTCCCCATTCAGTTCCCACGATGTCCCAGTTGGGTTCCCGGTGTCCCCAGTGGGTTCGCAGTGTCCCCACTCAGTTCCCAGTGTCCCCAGGGGTTCCCACAATGTCCCCAGTGGCTTCCTGGTGTCCCCCAGGGCTTCCCACGGTGGCCCCGTTGTTTTGCAGTCCCTTCCCATGGATCTGGTGGCCGGACTGGGCTGTGCCTGTGCCGGGCTGGTGGCCCTGGCCCTGCTGGTGGTGGCCCAGCGCCTCGGGCTCCTCTACCGCCTGTGCCACAAGGTCTGGGGACACTAGGGACATTGGGGACATTGGGGATTGCGGGCATGATGGGGACATTGGGGATGGGGGACATTGGGGTCAGGGGGACACTGGGGGGACACTGGGGATGGGGGACATTGGGGTCAAGGGGACACTGGGGGGACACTGGGGATGGGGGACACTGGGGGGACACTGGGGTGACACTGGGGGGACACTGGGGATGGGGACACTGGGGGGACACTGGGGTGACACTGGGGGACACTGGGGATGGGGGACATTGGGGTCAGGGGGACACTGGGGATGGGGACACTGGGGTGACACTGGGGGGACACTGGGGATGGGGACACTGGGGGGACACTGGGGTGACACTGGGGATGGGGGACATTGGGGTCAGGGGGACACGGGATGGGGACGCTGGGGTGACACTGGGGGGACACTGGGGATGGGGGACATTGGGGTCGGGGGGACACTGGGGTGACACTGGGGATGGGGGACATTGGGGTCAGGGGGACACTGGGATGACACTGGGGATGGGGGACACTGGGGGGACACTGGGGATGGGGGACATTGGGGTGACACTGGGGATGGGGACACTGGGGGGACACTGGGGGGACACTGGGGTGACACTGGGGATGGGGGACATTGGGGTCAAGGGGACACTGGGGGGACACTGGGGATGGGGACACTGGGGGGACACTGGGGTGACACTGGGGGACACTGGGGATGGGGACACTGGGGGGACACTGGGGTGACACTGGGGGACACTGGGGATGGGGGACATTGGGGTCAGGGGGACACTGGGGATGGGGACACTGGGGTGACACTGGGGGGACACTGGGGATGGGGACACTGGGGTCAGGGGGACACGGGATGGGGACGCTGGGGTGACACTGGGGGGACACTGGGGATGGGGGACATTGGGGTCGGGGGGACACTGGGGTGACACTGGGGATGGGGGACACTGGGGTGACACTGGGGATGGAGGACATTGGGGTCAGGGGGACACTGGGATGACACTGGGGATGGGGGACACTGGGGGGACACTGGGGATGGGGGACATTGGGGTCAGGGGGACACTGGGGGGACACTGGGGATGGGGGACACTGGGGGGACACTGGGGATGGGGACACTGGGGGGACATTGGGGGGACACTGGGGGGACACTGGGGATGGGGGACATTGGGGTCAGGGGGACACTGGGGATGGGGACACTGGGGTGACACTGGGGGGACCCTGGAGATGGGGACACTGGGGGGACACTGGGGGGACACTGGGGATGGGGACACTGGGGGGACACTGGGGTGACACTGGGGTGACACTGGGGGGACCCTGGAGATGGGGACACTGGGGGGACACTGGGGGGACACTGGGGATGGGGACACTGGGGGGACACTGGGGTGACACTGGGGGGACACTGGGGATGGGGGACATTGGGGTCAGGGGGACACTGGGGTGACACTGGGGGGACACTGGGGATGGGGACACTGGGGGGACACTGGGGTGACACTGGGGGGACACTGGGGATGGGGGACATTGGGGTCAGTGGGACACTGGGGATGGGGACACTGGGGGGACACTGGGGTGACACTGGGGGGACACTGGGGGGACACTGGGGATGGGGACACTGGGGGGACACTGGGGTGACACTGGGGGGACACTGGGGGGACACTGGGGATGGGGACACTGGGGGGACACTGGGGATGGGGGACATTGGGGTCAGGGGGACACTGGGGGGACACTGGGGATGGGGGACATTGGGGACTGGGAAGGACACAGGGGACAGGTGGGACATTGGGGACAGGTGCCACCGGTGCCACCACTGACCCCGTGGTGACTCCATGGTGACCACAGGTGGGATGGGTGGGACCAGGGGGAGATGGGCACAGGTGGCACGGGTGGGATGGAGGACGCTGGGGACAGGTGTCACCGGTGTCACCACCGACACTGGGGATACTGGGGGGCACTGGGGGCCCCGCTGCCCCCATGGTGACCCCGTGGTGACCCCACGGTGACCTCACTGTCCGCCCAGGTGGACACGGCGAGTCCCCGGCATGGCGGGGAGCTGGTGGCCGAGGTGCTCCGTGCCCACGGGGTGCGGTTCCTGTTCACGCTGCCCGGGGGCCACATCTCGCCCGTGCTGGTGGCCTGCGAGAAGCTCGGCATCCGCGTGGTGGACACGCGGCACGAGGCCACCGCCGTCTTCGCCGCTGATGCCGTCTCGCGGCTCTCGGGTCAGCACCGGGGACATTTCGGGGGAGGGGGGTGTCCTCGTTTGTCCCCAAGGGGTGGGGGTGGCACGGGGAGGTGGCCACATGGCCAACATCTCCAAGGGTTTTGGGGTGTCCCTCCTTGTCCCACCATGGTGGCTCCTGGGTGACCTGAAAAGGTTCAAGGAGTTTGGGGTGTCCAGGGTGGGATTTGTCCCCGTTTGTCCCAAAGGGGTGGGGTTGGCACAGGGAGGTGACCCCATGGCCAACATCTCCAGAGGGTTTTGGGTTGTCCCATCTTGGTGGCTCCTGGGTGACCTGAGAGGGTTTCAAGGAGTTTGGGGTGTCTAGGGTGGGATTTGTCCCCATTTGTCCCCAGGGAGTGGGGTTGGCACAGGGAGGTGACCCCATGGCCAACATCTCCAGAGGGTTTTGGGTTGTCCCACCATGGTGGCTCCTGGGTGACCTGAGAGGGTTTCAAGGAGTTTGGGGTGTCCAGGGTGGGATTTGTCCCCATTTGTCCCCAAAGGGGTGGGGGTGGCACGGGGAGGTGACCCCATGGCCAACATTTCCAGAGGGTTTTGGGTTGTCCCATCTTGGTGGGTCTTGGTTGACTTGAGACTTTGGAGCATCCGAGGTCCTTCCAGGGTGGAGTTTGTCCCTGTTTTTCCCCTCCCAGAAGGGTGAGGACAGGACAAGGAGGTGACCCCATGGCCAACATCTCCAAGGGTTTTGGGGTGTCCCTCCTTGCCCCACCATGGTGGCTCCTGGGTGACCTGAGAGGGTTTCAAGGAGTTTGGGGTGTCCAGGGTGGGATTTGTCCCCATTTGTCCCCAAAGGGGTGGGGTTGGCACAGGGAGGTGACCCCATGGCCAACATCTCCAGAGGGTTTTGGGGTGTCCCATCTTGGTGGCTCCTGGGTGACCTGAGAAGGTTTCAAGGAGTTTGGGGTGTCTAGGGTGGGATTTGTCCCCATTTGTCCCCAGGGAGTGGGGTTGGCACAGGGAGGTGACCCCATAGCCAGCATCTCCAGAGGGTTTTGGGTTGTCCCATCTTGGTGGCTCCTGGGTGACCTGAGAGGGTTTCAAGGAGTTTGGGGTGTCCAGGGTGGGATTTGTCCCCGTTTGTCCCCATTTGTCCCCAAAGGGGTGGGGGTGGCACGGGGAGGTGACCCCATGGCCAACATTTCCAGAGGGTTTTGGGTTGTCCCATCTTGGTGGGTCTTGGTTGACTTGAGACTTTGGAGCATCCGAGGTCCTTCCAGGGTGGAGTTTGTCCCTGTTTTTCCCCTCCCAGAAGGGTGAGGACAGGACAAGGAGGTGACCCCATGGCCAACATCTCCAAGGGTTTTGGGGTGTCCCTCCTTGCCCCACCATGGTGGCTCCTGGGTGACCTGAGAGGGTTTCAAGGAGTTTGGGGTGTCCAGGGTGGGATTTGTCCCCATTTGTCCCCAAAGGGGTGGGGTTGGCACAGGGAGGTGACCCCATGGCCAACATCTCCAGAGGGTTTTGGGGTGTCCCATCTTGGTGGCTCCTGGGTGACCTGAGAAGGTTTCAAGGAGTTTGGGGTGTCTAGGGTGGGATTTGTCCCCATTTGTCCCCAGGGAGTGGGGTTGGCACAGGGAGGTGACCCCATAGCCAGCATCTCCAGAGGGTTTTGGGTTGTCCCATCTTGGTGGCTCCTGGGTGACCTGAGAGGGTTTCAAGGAGTTTGGGGTGTCCAGGGTGGGATTTGTCCCCGTTTGTCCCCATTTGTCCCCAAAGGGGTGGGGGTGGCACGGGGAGGTGACCCCATGGCCAACATTTCCAGAGGGTTTTGGGTTGTCCCATCTTGGTGGGTCTTGGTTGACCTGAGACTTTGGAGCGTCCAAGGTCCTTCCAGGGTGGAGTTTGTCCCTGTTTTTCCCCTCCCAGAAGGGTGAGGACAGGACAAGGAGGTGACCCCATGGCCAACATCTCCAAGGGTTTTGGGGTGTCCCTCCTTGTCCCACCATGGTGGCTCCTGGGTGACCTGAAAAGGTTCAAGGAGTTTGGGGTGTCCAGGGTGGGATTTGTCCCCGTTTGTCCCAAAGGGGTGGGGTTGGCACAGGGAGGTGACCCCATGGCCAACATCTCCAGAGGGTTTTGGGTTGTCCCATCTTGGTGGCTCCTGGGTGACCTGAGAGGGTTTCAAGGAGTTTGGGGTGTCTAGGGTGGGATTTGTCCCCATTTGTCCCCAGGGAGTGGGGTTGGCACAGGGAGGTGACCCCATGGCCAACATCTCCAGAGGGTTTTGGGTTGTCCCACCATGGTGGCTCCTGGGTGACCTGAGAGGGTTTCAAGGAGTTTGGGGTGTCCAGGGTGGGATTTGTCCCCATTTGTCCCCGTTTGTCCCCATTTGTCCCCAAAGGGGTGGGGGTGGCACGGGGAGGTGACCCCATGGCCAACATTTCCAGAGGGTTTTGGGTTGTCCCATCTTGGTGGGTCTTGGTTGACTTGAGACTTTGGAGCATCCGAGGTCCTTCCAGGGTGGAGTTTGTCCCTGTTTTTCCCCTCCCAGAAGGGTGAGGACAGGACAAGGAGGTGACCCCATGGCCAACATCTCCAAGGGTTTTGGGGTGTCCCTCCTTGCCCCACCATGGTGGCTCCTGGGTGACCTGAGAGGGTTTCAAGGAGTTTGGGGTGTCCAGGGTGGGATTTGTCCCCATTTGTCCCCAAAGGGGTGGGGTTGGCACAGGGAGGTGACCCCATGGCCAACATCTCCAGAGGGTTTTGGGGTGTCCCATCTTGGTGGCTCCTGGGTGACCTGAGAAGGTTTCAAGGAGTTTGGGGTGTCTAGGGTGGGATTTGTCCCCATTTGTCCCCAGGGAGTGGGGTTGGCACAGGGAGGTGACCCCATAGCCAGCATCTCCAGAGGGTTTTGGGTTGTCCCATCTTGGTGGCTCCTGGGTGACCTGCGAGGGTTTCAAGGAGTTTGGGGTGTCCAGGGTGGGATTTGTCCCCGTTTGTCCCCATTTGTCCCCAAAGGGGTGGGGGTGGCACGGGGAGGTGACCCCATGGCCAACATTTCCAGAGGGTTTTGGGTTGTCCCATCTTGGTGGGTCTTGGTTGACTTGAGACTTTGGAGCATCCGAGGTCCTTCCAGGGTGGAGTTTGTCCCTGTTTTTCCCCTCCCAGAAGGGTGAGGACAGGACAAGGAGGTGACCCCATGGCCAACATCTCCAAGGGTTTTGGGGTGTCCCTCCTTGTCCCACCATGGTGGCTCCTGGGTGACCTGAGAGGGTTTCAAGGAGTTTGGGGTGTCCAGGGTGGGATTTGTCCCCATTTGTCCCCAAAGGGGTGGAGGTGGCACGGGGAGGTGACCCCATGGCCAACATCTCCAGAGGGTTTTGGGGTGTCCCATCTTGGTGGCTCCTGGGTGACCTGAGAGGGTTTCAAGGAGTTTGGGGTGTCCAGGGTGGGATTTGTCCCCATTTGTCCCCGTTTGTCCCCGTTTGTCCCAAAGAGGTGGGGTTGGCACAGGGAGGTGACCCCATGGCCAACATCTCCAGAGGGTTTTGGGGTGTCCAGGGTGGGATTTTGTCCTCGTTTGTCCCCTCATCCATCCATGGTGCCACCTTGGAGCCATCTTGGTGCCACTTTGGTGCCACCTTGGAGCCATCTTGGTGCCATCTTGAAGCCACTTAGGTGCCACTATGGTGCCATCTTGGAGCCTCCTTGGTGCCAATTTGGTGTCATCTTGGGGCTACTTTGGAGCCATCTTGGTGCCGCTTTGGTGCCACCTTGGAGCCACCTTGGTGCCACTTTGGGGCCATTTTGGTGCCATCTTGGAGCCACCTTGGTGCCACTTTGGGGCCATTTTGGGGCCATTCTGGAGCCACTTTGTTGTGGCTTTGGTGTCATCTTGGAGCCACCTTGGGGCCATCTTGGTGCTACTTTGGAGCCATTTTGGCGCCATCTTGAAGCCACTTTGGTGCTGCTTTGGTACCACCTTGGGGCCACCTTGGTACCACTTTGGTGTCATTTTGGGGCCACCTTGGTGCCACTTTGGGGCCATTTTGCAGCCATCTTGGAGCCACTTTGTTGTGGCTTTGGAGCCACCTTGGTGCCACTTTGGGGCCATCTTGGTGCCACCTTGGTGCCGCTTTGGTGTCATCTTGGAGCCACCTTGGGGCCACCTTGGTGCTGCTTTGGTGCCAATTTGGCGCCATCTTGAAGCCACTTTGACGCCATTTTGGAGCCACCTTGGTGCCACCTTGGGGCCATTTTGGCGCCATCTTGGAGCCACTTTGGTGCCGCTTTGGTTTCATCTTGGAGCCACCTTGGTGCCACTTTGGAGCCATTTTGGGGCCATCTTGGTTCCACTTTGGTGCTGCTTTGGTGCCACCTTGGGGCCACCTTGGTGCCACTTTGGTGTCATCTTGGAGCCACCTGGTGCCACTTTGGTGCCATTTTGGTGCCATTTTGGGTACCACTTTGGTGCTCCTTTGGTTCCACCTTGGAGCCACCTTGGTGCCACCTTGGGGCCATTTTGGTGCCATCTTGGAGCCCACCTTGGTGCCACTTTGGGGCCATTTTTGTGCCATCTTGAAGCCTCTTTGTTGTGGCTTTGGTGCCACCTTGGTGCCACCTTGATGCCACTTTGGTGTCATCTTGGGGCCATTTTGGTGCCATCTTGAAGCCACTTTGGTGCCATTTTGGGGGCCATCTTGGAGCCACTTTGTTGTGGCTTTGGTGTCATCTTGGAGCCACCTTGGGGCCACTTTGGTACCATTTTGGGGCCATCTTGAAGCCACTTTGTTGTGGCTTTGGTGCCACCTTGGTGCCACTTTGGGGCCATTTTGTGGCCATCTTGGTGCCACTTTGTTGTGGCTTTGGTGTCATCTTGGAGCCACCTTGGGGCCATCTTGGCACTACTTTGGAGCCATTTTGGCGCCATCTTGGAGCCATCTTGGTGCCACTTTGGGGCCATTTTGGGGCCATCTTGGTTCTACTTTGGTGCTGCTTTGGTGCCACCTTAGAGCCACCTTGGTACCACATTGGTGTCATCTTGGAGCCACCTTGGTGCCACTTTGGTGCCACCTTGGCGCTGCTTTGGTGCCAGTTTGGAGCCATCTTGAAGCCACTTTGACACCATTTTGGAGCCACCTTGGTGCCACCTTGGGGCCATTTTGGGGCCATCTTGGAGCCACTTTGTTGTGGCTTTGGAGCCACCTTGGTGCCACTTTGGTGCCATCTTGGTGCCACCTTGGTGCCGCTTTGGTGTCATCTTGGAGCCACCTTGGGGCCACCTGGGCGCTACTTTGGAGCCATTTTGGCGCCATCTTGAAGCCACTTTGGTTTCATCTTGGAGCCACCTTGGTGCCACTTTGGAGCCATTTTGGGACCATCTTGGTTCCACTTTGGTGCTGCTTTGGTGCCATCTTGAAGCCACCTTGGTACCACTTTGATGTCCTCTTGGAGCCACCTTGGTGCCACTTTGGGGCCATTTTGGAGCCATCTTGGAGCCACTTTGGTGTGACTTTGATGTCATCTTGGAGCCACCTTGGTGCCACTTTGGGGTCATTTTGGAGCCACCTTGGTGCCACCTTGGCCCCGTCCGTTGTCCCCCATCCCACCCCGTCCCCGCTGTGCCCCCAGGTCGCATCGGCGTCGCCGCTGTCACCGCGGGTCCCGGTGTCACCAACACGGTGACGGCCGTCAAGAACGCCCAGATGGCTGAGTCCCCCCTGCTGCTCCTGGGCGGCGCTGCCCGCCACCCTACAAAAGGTGGGAACATCCCAAAAAGCCCTTCCCAAAGGGAATTTTGGGGCAGTTTCTTTCATTTTGGGGGGTTTTTTTTCCCCAATTTTTGGGGGTTTTTTCCCTCATTTTTCAGGTTTTTCTCTCATTTTTGGGTCCTGGTGTCACTAAAAAAACCAGGAATTTGTTCTCCGGGGTAGAAAATCCGGCATTTTTTTGGGGATTTGTCCCCAAATCAATGACCAGAAATTCCTGGAATTCATGGAATTAGTGACTGTTCCTCGTATTTTAATTACGTACTAATTACGTCCCCAAATCCATTAATTTATGCAAATTATTCCCATCAATTCCTTTGGATTTGAGGGGGTTTGGGGCATCCCAAAAAATCCCTTCCTGACCCCAATTTTGGGGGGTTTTCCCCTTGGTTTTGGGGTCCTGGTGTCACCGAAAACTGGGAATTGACCATTCCAGGGAATTGGTTGGGGTGGAAATCCGACGTTTTTGGCGGGAATTCTCATTTTCCTGGGGGAATTCCCGTTTTTTCTGAAACCATTCCCAGTGTTCCTGAAGGAATTCCCATTTTCCTGCGGCCGTTCCCAGTTTCCCAAGGGACCATTCCCGTTATTCCTGAGGGTCATTACTGTTTTCCCAGGGTATTCCTGGGAATTCCCGGATCCCAGAGTGGGAATTCCCAGATTCCCGAGGCCATTCCTGAATTCCCACTGCCATTCCCAAATCCCCAATGTCATTCCCAGATTCCTGTGACCATTCCTGTTATTCCCGAGGTCATTCCCGTTTTCCTGAGGGCATTCCCAGGAGTTCCCAAATTCCCAATGGCCAATTCCCAAATTCCCAGTGCCATTCCCGATGCCATTCCCATTAATCCCGGTGTCATTCCTGGATTCCTGATGTCATTCCCGAATTCCCGATACCATTCCCAATGCCATTCCCAAATTCCCAATTCCGTTCCTGAATTCCCAAGGCCATTCCCATTATTCCCAATGGCCATTCCCAGATTCCCAAGGTCATTCTCGATGTCATTCCCAAATTCCCAATGGCCATTCCCATTGTTCCCAATGGCCATTCCCAAATTCCCGGTGCCATTCCCGATTTCCCAATGGCCATTCCCATTATTCCCAATGGCCATTCCCAAATTCCCAATGGCCATTCCATTATTCCCAATGGCCATTCCCAAATTCCCGGTGCCATTCCCGATTTCCCAGTGGCCATTCCCATTATTCCCAATGGCCATTCCCAAATTCCCGGTGCCATTCCCATTATTCCTAATGCCATTCCTGAATTCCTGGTGCCATTCCCGAATTCCCGGTGCCATTCCCATTATTCCTGGTGCCATTCCCATTATTCCCAATGCCATTCCTTGTTCCCAGTGCCATTCCCAAGTTCCCGATGCCATTCCCGATGGCCATTCCCAATTCCCGGTGCCATTCCTTGTGCCATTCCCATTATTCCTGATGCCATTCCCAATGGTCATTCCTGGTGCCATTCCCAGATTCCCAATGGTCATTCCTGAATTCCTGGTGCCATTCCCGAATTCCCGGTGCCATTCCCGTTATTCCCAATGCCATTCCCAATGGTCATTCCCAGTGCTATTCCCGTTATTCCCAGTGCCATTTCCATTATTCCCGGAGCCATTCCCAAATTCCCGGTGCCATTCCCGTTATTCCCAATGCCATTCCCAATGGTCATTCCTGGTGCCATTCCTGGATTCCCAATGGTCATTCCTGAATTCCTGGTGCCATTCCCGTTATTCCTGGTGCCATTCCCGATGCCATTCCTGTTATTCCTGATGCCATTCCCAATGGTCATTCCCGGTGCCATTCCCGTTATTCCCGGTGCCATTCCCGTTGTTTCCAATGCCATTCCCGTTATTCCTGATGCCGTTC